>JAODVP010165435.1:5415-18384 GCA_025400035.1 Tetradonia laticeps
TAAACTACATAAAAACGTTTTATAAGTCCAAAAAGATGAAAAGGAAGCGGTGAACATTAAATATAAAAAAAATGCATTCATTGCTTTTTAATAAGTTTGATTGGTAAAACTACAAGGATGTAAACCATATATATATATATATATATATGGGTGGTGAGTTGTCGGACACATATAGGGATTACAATGTTAATTTTGATTCTTTCAATTATTCTTCTTGAATTATTTTTGAACAAAACGGTATTGTTTTTTTGTACTGAAAAAAAAATCTGCATTCATTGCTTTTTAATTTTCATAAGTTTGATTGGTAAAACTACAAGGATGTAAACCATCACATTTGAGAAAAATCAGTGTAGCCATTGAAATCCGAACGCAAATAATTGTGTGTACTTGCAGAACACATCACCAGGATTACTATTAAAACTGGAGCACTACTTTAAAAGACTGTTTTGAGCATTGGAATCAGCATATTTTATTGTATAAGAACATATGACTCGTTCCGCAGTGTATTGGCAAAATCAGGATATCATTCTAATCTCTATGGTGCGTCCGACAAGTTACCACTCGGTAATAGACCAAATGAACTACAAGAAAACGTTTTAAAATTGATTGAAATCAGTAATCACAGATTGCTAACTGAATTTATTATATCGGGCAAGTTTTTGTTGTAAAAATGGTTCTACGAAATTTGCGCACATCAGATACATGGCCGTTTGGATTTATGAAAATTCCGTACAGCTATAATATACAAACAACATTAGTGGTGGATCCATATTACTTATGAGAAGTAACACGCGTTCAATTATGTTTTATATTGTTTACATTTCTGCGTTCAACTTCTTTTTCTCTATGCTGATCCTAAACTAACCTCACCTCACCTGCACCCGACCTGTGTTATGCATTACGCTCGGCATAAGATAGATCACATCTGTGTGCGCATATTTCATGCCCGCGATTACATTTTTCGTTGTGCGTAAATTTCCTAACATCTTACAAATTTATACCAGATTTATCTTTAATTTGCAATTTTTTTTTAATTGGATAAAAATAGTGTGTATAACAGAATAATTTCTGGAAAATTCTATCAAAATTGTGATAACAAATGTATTTCCTATTAGGTAGCTGTAAACAGCTGATGTTCTGGAGGGGACGGATAATTGATGTTCCTGTATTTCGGGCACTTTGGATAATCAGAGTTCTACTTAAGCGTGTTTTCCTCCGCACCAGTCCTCGAGTGGCACCTCATGCAGGCTACCTAGTAGTGACTCCGAAATATATTTGGAGATATGTAATGCTTTATTTAAAAGAACTGTATCACCTGACTCAAATATCCCAAATTAGGGCGGAGAAAATTATCAGCTCGAGAAGTAATCCGTTCTATTAATTTTGCAATAACGCTAACAAAACTGTGTGGAACCAAGCGGTGAATTTTAAACCACATTTGTGAAATTCACCGAGAATATAAATTATTTTATAACTTTAGTTTACTGCGACTTGATGTACATAAGCATGAGTGACAAATAACACATTTAAATATGTAAATTATGAGATTAATTAAGGATTTGTGAATATGAACCATATCTTAACACTGCGCAACTGATTTGGACTTATTCTGAATGGGTAGAAATAATTTAAACTCAGACGGCAACTCGTCCTCAGAATAAAGTCGGTCGGAGAAGTAAACGCGGCGTATCCGACAGTTTGCGTGTACTTGGACTCGCAACGTCTCCACATAATTCGTGCCGTACGCTCTCCGAGTGAAGTCGGCAACGTTGAATTGTATTTGGTTCCATCCGTCGTCTAATCGCATCGGCATCGTGCAGATGAAGGGCTTGACGCGGGTGGTTGATTGATAGTTGCTTGCACGGAACCTTCTCCTTACATTTTTATCGTCTAGGATCTAAAAACACAATTTTTACAGTCATTATCAATTTCATTGCGCATTCTTTCATAGTGAATTCACTTACTTGAACTTCAAACGTGAAATACTTCTTCAAGTTTTTAACAATCATCACCAAATACGGCAACTTAATTCCGAGAGTTTTACGCGGATCAGCAGGACAGGTAATATAAGTGGTGCTTACATTGCATCCAATCACTTCCAAAACTAAAGACTGGATATCCTCGTCGGTGATTCGTTTGATATGTCCGTTCTTCACCTTTTTGTCCCATATCTGCAATGGTTTGCTACCAATTGAGTAGAGGATGGAAAGGAACCCGCTTTGGAATGTGTTTTTGAACATTTTGTTTCACCACACGACCTAACGTCTAACTATTTCAGAGGTTTAGGAGACGAAATGATGAACAACAAGTAATTTATACTACACGGACTTAATTTAGTGTACTTAGACCATATCTCTTGGGATTTAAAGAGCTTAGTCTACGTTGAATCGAAAACAGTGCAGTGGAATTCATTTAAATTTCATTGACTTCATTTAAGCAAATAATGTGAGGTTAGTTTTGTTTGTTTACTTGTTTCTGACAGCTGCAATTTGATTGGTCGATAAATATATAGTGCGTTGTGGTGGCGACAGAGGGCGGTATGGGTATTAAAATTACCAACAATCAGCTTTAAATGTGATCAAAACATTATATTTGTATTTTTAACATAAGTAACATTAAATATTCAGTAGAAAGCATACAAAAATCTAGTCGATTTGAGTAATCAAAGAATATGTACTTACATTTTTCGTAAAACCTCTCGTACAATAAGTTACTTTGCAATTTCTGACTACTCGTGATTAATTAAGGTAACGACTTTTTAATTAAACATCTTAAACATCTACTACTTATAGTTTACATTGACTACAACTTTTTACTTCTATAGTTTTATGTTGTTTACACATTAAAGCACATAATTACTATATACTACAGTGGAATTTCTCTAATATGGATACCGCGTATGTCAAAATCAATCGATAAATTAATTGACAACATAAAATTGAAATACATTGGAATTTGGGAATTTTGCAATTGCAGTTTGTCCATATTAGAGAGATGTTCATAAACAGACACTGCAAATACTGTCTACATATAAATACATAATTTCCTCTCTGAATCTCTGAACAAGTACAACTGTAGTACGTTCATTTTGCATTACGTTGTAATTAATTATTTAATTATCGTAATTAATTATAACTAATTGATAAGTTGTATTACGTGGACAAGTTATACTGTGCGGGCTTATATATTTAACAGTGAACGTTGTAACTAAGTTAGGACGAGTACATAAGTAGGGTTGCTTCTTTTCTAAATACGGTTAGTATGACCTCGCTTATAATGACATACGTTTTGTTTGTAATACAAAAAAAGTGTGGTATGATTTCTTAACGTTAAGGTCATATTATCCTGATTCTACTGTATGTAACGATTTGTAACAGTTCTTTACTTTTGTTTCTAATTGTAAGTTTAGTTATGAAGCGTTATAACTACATACATGCTCGCTTAACCATTAGACAATTAATTAACAAGTAGATAATTAATTATACATGAATTAAGTACGTAATGAAGTGGAAATTCTATAAATTCTATCATATTGCTAATACACGACTTGTCTATGAAAACATTTTCATCTATATGTACATCTACGGCAATTGCAGCACTTAATTAAGTAATTAATTAATTAACTTAATAGTTCACTTAAGCCAAAAAAACATCGATATTATCTACGGTTTACTTTATTCTAGGTTCATAATTTTTCCCAAAGGTGAAATTAATCCAATATACTTGTGGTTGTAAGAAAACCAATATGTAATAAAAGCTTTCCAATGTGGACAGTCTTTAATGTCCGTATTTTCTTAGCCTTTTTCAAAATATTTCATTCATTTTTTGTTTTCTTTTTTAGTCAGGTGTAATCTCTTAATGTCGATAATAATAATAATAATAATTTATATCCACATTAGAGTAATATTTTGTATTTTTAACTTAGGTACCCCTCCAATGTGGACACTCTTTAAGGTTCAATCAGTGATTCTAGATAAATGCCCACATCTTTCTCAACTTTTTCTATCGACTTTACGTCTTTCCTCTTTAACAAGTTTCTAACAGTAAAACCTCTTTAATGTGGACATCTTCATCTGTCCACATTATAGAGGTATCACTGCATAACTGTGTTCTTTGCATTTATCAATAAATAAATTAATTAATGTAAAAATTATGAATTTAAGTTTCGATTTCGACTTATCAATTTAATTATAGCAATGAATGAATTGTTAATTCATAATTTTAAATAGTAATTAATACGTGTATGCTAATAACACTTATTGATTGACAAGTACAGTACTGTTAATTCCTTGTATTCACACTTTATATATTTTACATTCAGGCATAATTATATATTTTGTTGATTAATTGTTATTCAAATCTATTGAATAATGTGTATCTATGCACGTGTAGCTTATACAATATTTTCGGTTGATTCATTAACTAGATTGACAGTTGTAGCGAGTGCCTCTCGCTCGTTGCGTATCGTGGCTTGTGTGTGTCACACAGTAATGATAATGATAATATAATTATAGACAGATATGTACGGACAATTGATAATGGTAATTGATATTGACATCAAAAGACATCATAATTTACAGATATACATAGAAGATAAGGTTTCAGTTTTTTTGTTTAAAACTTAATTGTTATTACATATATTGTTTTTTAACTTAATTTTTCCCCTTTTAATTGAGTTTTACCCGATTTTAAAAGTTATGTAAAGTTTATAAGATTTCTTGGTGTAATAATTCATTTTTAGTAATTTTTATCTGTGAAAAGAAATAGAACGAGAAATGAACTTTTAACTCATTGTTATTAACTAAATACATACATACATTCATTGTTTCATGGCTTGTACTATGTATGCACTTCTTTACTGTATTTGCATATTATGTTTGTTTGTACATCTTATTGTTTATACAGCTATGATATATAAAGTACAATGTCTACTTGCATTTTTAATTGATTTGATACTTTTACAATTGTTTAAAGATTATAAGCTCTATACATATAGCTTAAGTTGATTTCAAAGTAATACATATATAAATAAGCGAGTATCTGATCATTAAACTACGCTGACAATGTTTGTCTCATCAGATTAATAATATAATGAAATGGATATAAATAAATTTAAAAGATAACGTTAAATTAAGGTAGATAAGTTTAGAGTTTTCTGTACTGTATTCATCTACATATTCTTCAAAAACGCAGAAGTTTGACTCCAATACGTTACACTACCTTGGGAAACTGAATTTTCAATTCAGGGCTCTTCGAATGTAAACTTTCGCCAATAATTTTTCTCATGAGGACGTACACAAATATCAATATTGGAGGCGCAACATCGGTTGATGTTTCATCTTCCTATCTTTCCGTATTTTTGTTATTATTTCTAGTTTTCTTTTTCAATTTCGGTAAAGTGTAACCTCTCTATAATCTAATGTTTTTAGATTATATTTATCTCTTTTTATATTTTTTCCCTTTCTTTTTATATTTTAATTTGTTGCATATATCTAGACTTGAAAATATCCGAGTGCGACTATATTAATTATGCAATCTAAATTCTATATTACATATTATTCTTTAATTAAAATCATAACAACAATAGTTTTTTTAACTTAACAGAAAGAAATACATTTAGATGAGAATCTAGCATCAACAAATTGATGGCTATTTAAGTATAGCTAAATTAATTTAAACTGTATAAACTATAAGGTGAAAAATTAAAATGATGTAAATTTGTGTTATTTTAAGCGTTTTCCTTCTAACAGCTCTTCAGTAGATTATCTACATATATTATTACAAAGCTTTCATTATAACTGTATATTTGTAGAATGTATTTAGCTTGATATGTATCTTGATATGATAAGTAGGTAGGTATACCGCCGATAATACTCGTATATAGAGTAGGTACATAATTGATATGCGTTGGCATGTACTAAGATGTACTGATATGCATTGATATGCCTTGATATGTATTGATATATTAGGATTTTACTTTATCAAATCTTATATCGATATCTACGTCAATAGGACTGTACATACGTATGTAGATACACACATATTAATCAAAAGCAGACTAATATGATGTGTATATTGATATGGAACGTATAACATCCTTCATAATTATTTATACCGTGTAGATAAAAATTAGTATGCATTTACAATTATACTGCGCACTGAAAATTAATTTTGAATGAAATATTATAATATTACTTAATTATATAAAATTTTACGTTTTACACTCTGTAAGCAATAAACAATTTAGAACACTGTATACTATTATATGTATATAATAACATATAGTGTGATATTCAATTCCCGGAATATCTCATTTCTGCATCGGTCCGGTCTCAATTACTTCCGATTATTGGAGTTCTAATATGCACTTTTCGGCATATATTATGAATATTTTTGCTTTTTTGCATATGCACTTGACATGACATGTCAAAATTGAATTTGCATTAATAATTCCATATCCTCAAATATATTCAAATAAAGTTTTCTTAATTTTGCTCATATTACTGCAAACTTTACTTATTATCTACTGGTTGTTCTTACAAACTATTGATATGTTTTTGATATGTTTGGTTTCTTCGTTGGCGAGACTAGAAACAACCATCGCTTAATTTATTTAAAGATTTTAGGATTTCAAATGTTAAGTTTTAAATTAACATTCATGCTCAGCATTTAACTTAATAATTAACAATAACATTAACATTCACATTAACTTTAACATTAACATAATATCATAGAATCCGTTTATAATGACTTCGTTTATATTCGCTAAACCAACGAAATAATGCAAAAAGCAACAGCGGTTTTTGTAATTCTGCATTCTTTACAATAATTTTTTATAGGGTAACCTATAATTACGTGTGCTTAGTAAGATATCATTATAACCGGATTCCGTTGACAATGAGATTAGACTGATAATTCTATTAACCATCATCATTATATGATGACAATTAGTCATCATCTGCATTTAGCTTTTAATGTTATGGTTAATCTTAATTGATGTTAATGTTAATGTTAATGCGTAGACGTCAATTTATGCTCACTTTTCACCCATAACATTAAAAATAGAAACTTTAGTAACTTTTTGCATTAAAAAGATAAAAAGATTCATCGTATTAACTGACGTTGTATCAACGTTGACTTGAAGTTGTTTTAACGTTGGTTTCACGTTGGTTCTAACATGCTTTAACATAATATTAGTACTAGCGAGTTGGTTTAACGCCGTTTTTATGTTGATACAACGCCGGTTTAACTTTGTTTCATCTTTCCAATTTGTATCAAAAATTTCTCAAACTATTTGAGTAGGTCAGAATAATCAATAAATAGTTCCTTCTACTGTCGGTAACACTCCATAATACTTAATCAGATAAACTTTAAAACATCAACAAATATAGCGGCTATAGTAACTCAGAATAAATAATTATCTAATTAAATATTTCTCTCTGATTCCATTCTAGATCTGGCTCAAATATCTCCCCGTTTTTTTTGGTAACCGTAACTTTTATCTCTGTCTTTATCTATATTTCTCTTATCCCCATCTAACTAGTCATAGCTCCTGATATTCCATCATAAATCAACAAATGTAAATATATCTCTCCTTCTTTTTATCCCTGTCTTACTCTCCCCAGCTGTGTGTAAACATTGTAAAATGCCATTATACCGGCCGTGATAATAACTCCTTCATCCCATTCATACTCTCCTCCAACGACTGCGCAAACTTCGAGCTGCTTGTGCTCTCCGAGCTCCAGAACGCTGACAAACAAAATATAACATGCCCTGGTTTTGGATTATACGATGCGCCATAACCCTCAGCTTCCACTGGCCCATACCCCATGAATGTGTCATCTGTCGTAGCTACCTGACTAGTGCTCAGCAGGAACTTGTTCGCCTGACGATAACTCGCATCTGTGAAGATCTCTGGCAGCGGATGACTCGCCGTTGGCGCAGTTTCCCGGGCCGCCTCGCGTAACCCCAACAAGTGAATATCAATACCGGCACCGAGGATGTTATCAATCATCTCCTTCGTCTGCTGCCGCACCGCCTCGTTCCACAGATTCAACTTCACTTCATCGCTCACTAGATGGAATGTCACCTTCTTCTCGTCCTCCTTGGGCTGCACCATGGCCTGACACCATGCTAGCGCTTCAGGACTTGCTGATCTGATACAATCTACGCGTCCTAGTTGGAACCGTCTGGTAGATGCGCTCTCGTACGTGGCAGTCAGTTTCCCGTAGAGACGATAGTAGGCCAATTGCAGGGCTAGTTGTATGTAGACGTCGGGACTTACCTTGCAGGACTTGATGAAGTCCTTCCCGTAACCCATGAAGCGAAACACTTGGTAGTCCAGGTCCTTGACTAGGTTGTCGACGAAGCTGGCGGCCTCCTCAATACGGCGATGATCATCTGCCTCCAGTTTCCATTCAAGTCGTTCAGGCGGCGGAAGATGCGAAGACGGCGCGGGTGGTTCATGACTTTGACCTTCCTCTGCATGCTTGTACAACTTTTCCACCAGCTGGATCACGGCAATGCCTTCAGCAGACGAGTGTTCATAGCACAGTCCGCAGGCCCCATCTCCACTCACCACCAACTGGATGGTCTTATCGAACCATCGATTTGCGCTGTTGTGCGTCGATCCCCCGCCGTGGATCATCTGCAGTGCTAGATTCGTCTCATCCCGCCCTCCTGTATTATGCCCCTTGCCCCCTTTCTGTAACCTGCAGTTGAAGGCAGCAGGCAGAGGCTCATCCAAACAGATGACCAACAAACTCTTCGCAATCAATTCGAGATTATGTCGATTTCTGTCATCTAGCGCGAGGACCTCCCTTGCGTCCGCCCACTTACTCCTCTGTATACCGGTGAGTAGACCCACAGGTGGAGGACTCGCCAGACACGGCGCATCGTCAAGAATGTGCAGCAACTGGGCGCAGATCTCATCTTCAGAGAGTCTGCCCCGATCGGGCGCTTGGATCGGCACGCAGTAGAATTGGCTGCGACAGGCCACTACCACATGCTCAGTGGGTGTGGTTGTGCATGGTGGTTGTGGGGCAGTGTGATGTGAGTCTCTCGATTTCCCAGGTATACGGCAGGAGCCCAGCAGCCGATAGTATTGGGCCATGCACAGCGGCTGCCCCGGCTCGCGTGATGTTGCGCGCTCCGTGACCAGCTCGCGATGGTCCAGCATTGCTTTATGGGTGACGGCGGCGTCGATCATGCGTGCTGTGAAGCGCGCCACGTCCAGAATGGTGGTGAAGCGGCGCGGGGGGAACACCATGCCCGGGTTGGAGTTGACTGGGAGGGCGAGGTCGTTCTTGAGGTACATGTCGTCCAGCCAGTAGTTAACCGCCTGTAAGTGGGTTTAACTAGGTTAAGTTGGTTAAGGAGGTGCTAAGGACTTGAGAGGTTAGGAGACTTTGAGGTTATGGTGGTGCTGTGCTGTGCTCCGGTGCAGTTAGTGACATCTTGCGCTTGTGACTGACAATTAGTGACATTTGTTAGTAGATTGTGCGAAGCTAAAACTGACAATTGAGGTTAAACTATTATTACTACATGCTTAAGTACTATTGACAAAACAGGCATATCTTAAATATTATTTAGGTTATGTTATTTTAGGTTAGATTCGGTTAAAGTATAGAAATAGAAATTAGAAATGGACGCGGTTTGTCTTGATTGGGATTGGGAGCGTGGGGAGCGGCGCAACCCGGCACGCCCGCGCCGTTATGGATTTTCCCATTTTCCCGTTTTCCCACTGAGCGGAAAATTTAATTTCTCTGTTCTGCATTCGCGCATTCAATTTAACTTTGTCGGAGAGCAACTTCATCGGGGTTGACATTGTTTTTAACAATTTATTTCAGTTTCATATAAATCTGCAGGATACTTCCTCTATGCTTCAACTCCTTCCTCTATATTTATGAGAAATAGGTTACAAATAACATGATTTTAATAATATAGCGTGGGATTTCTTAAAATTCTGTAGTTTGTTCGGAGTTAGGTCAGTAACAAAGCAATTGTGACAATGTTTAACTTCTTCCTCTATATTCATGAGAACGGTACGGCAAATAAGATGAAATCGTGTGAGTATTGGGGTTAAACCCGTTTGGTTTGTGTAGATACTGTTGGTAAATATCAGAAGTCCCTCACTCTCTCTCTCTCTCTCTCTCTCTCTCTCTCTCTCTTTCTCTCTTTCTCTCTCTGCTATACATACGCAATCCAATTATAATTTCTAATCTTCTCGCGGGACTCCAGCTTCGGTAAGAGATGGAAATGAATGGGGAGGAATATATGGAGGAAGAAACTCACAGTAAGAGAGGAAAAGTCAAACAGAGCAAGTTTTAAACCTAGGTAATCTAAAGTGAGATAGCACCAGCTGGTATTTAATCCATTGCCTAACAACTTAGTATTCTTTAGCAGTCGAGAACTGTAGGGAACTGCTGGGAAATGGTGAGTTCCGATTGTCAATTTCAGATTCGAATGAAATCAACTTGTATAACTTGCAGTAACGAGTCCAATGCACGCACGTCGGGGGTGGCGGTTGCCGGCGGCGGTTGGTGGTGGGTCGGCCGTTGGGAATTCCCGATTTGCCCCAACTGTCTTCCCTGTTATTTTTATCCTATATTTCTGAACATTACTCATAAATTTCTTCATGAATTTATTCACACAAAGAAAACTTCACGAGAAAATTTAAACCTAACCTGACATAACATAACCTAATCTGGCTTTAAAGCTTAATCTAATAAATTCATTGTATACAGGTACATATAATGTACCCTACACATTCTCCATCCCTTCTACTCCCTTTTCATTGACGTGCTGAAGTACCCAAATGACATGCTCAACCAATCCGAACTTTTTAATTGATCATTAGACTCGTTAGTGATAAGTGATTGCAGATTTGTGATTTGCATTCGGCATGCGTGTGTAGCGCATATTTACCCAGTTGTCCTGCGTCGCCTGCCGATGCAGCAGATAGAGTTGCAGCCGGCGGCCCAGCCCGCCCTCGCCTCCGAAACGCGCCACCAGCGCCCTCACCCGCTGCCTGCCGTTCTCGTCCAGCAGCGGCTGCAGCGTCTTCTCGTACTTCTCAAGAGTCTGCTGCAGCTCTGGCACGGGCAGTTTTGGGAGTGATAACGCCTGGAACACAAACAGAGCATTAACAAAATTTTGCTTACATAAGCAAATGACGAGCATATAGAAGCAGTACTTCTGTCCAGGCGAATGAGGTTATGTTTGCTAATTTAAGTTAGTTACTATATTAGCCTTCTGACATGAATATGTCTATGTTTTTGATTTACTTGGGGGGTAAATCTAAAAAAAACGTGTGTACGAAAATCAGGGGATACGGGTTGATATTATAGCTCGAAAATTACTCCTCAGATCCAAACGGGAATTATACCGTTACATAGGTGAAGGTTCAAAGAATTCATTACGCACAATTAGAATGCTGACACATCTGTGGAAGAGGGAGCGCCGCCATTTTGATGATAGTTTGCGGTACATTGAAATTTGTATTTACTTTGGACTCAGACCAGGTACGACTCCGGGGAAAGTTTTAAACGATAGTTTCTGTAACAATCTATCTATTGCCTATAAAATATTAGTTTAAATATTGACAGTGATTTTTATAAGATGTTAGAATGAAATAAATAAAGAACCATTTTAAGGCACGCACCATAACTGTAGATTTACTCAAGACGAAACTAATTTGGGAAGTAATTTTACATTAGATTACCTAGAGAAGTACATAGCGGTTTTGGAAAATATTCACTTTTGTAGATTTGGTGAACATGTGGAGTGAAATTTTCACTTTGTTGTCGGAAAGTATAGAGTAATTCATTCATATTAATTGTAAATATTAACTTCATGAAATTCCCCTATGTACTTCTATGGGATTAAGGATTTCAAAACTAAATGTGCAGTTGTTATTAAAACTATAGAAAATTGTTCCAGTTATGCTGCGAGCCGCCACTTTAAAACCTAGCTATAGCTAACTCGGGTTTAGCATTGCAAATTTGAATCAATCCGCTATATCCCAACTTAAATTATATAACTGGATAACTAAAAGATCTAAGAATTCATTACGATAAATGAAAACCGAGACACATCTCTCAAAATGGACGGGATAACGCCGGCGCTTTGCAATATAGCAAGGTTTTTAATGTCATATATTGACATCAAATTGAAGTGTAGGGAGGTAATCAATGTAACGAAATCAATGCATACAGTTTGACTTTATCTAGCAGGCCCTATCAAAGCAGCGTTGCGAAACGTAGCATTCGCTTATTGCCCGGTTCTGGTAGCAGTAGATACCTGAAGATGCAAAGAATCTATTGCACCCAATTAAAATGATGACTCAGCACCTCTTCATGGAAAGTAGTGCGATGCTGGGAAATGTACCGCAATTTGGAAATTATTTTACTGGAGTCTAAAATTTGCAATCAGTATTCGTTTAGGCTTCGACACCGTTCGAGATCTGTTTAAGTTTTAATAGACAGTTTTCATTAAAATCTAAATAAAATATTATTTAATATTATTAATTTGTTGATAAACTTCAATCCGTTATACTGGTGTATTCACGTTAAAAGTTTAAGCGTAAAAGTTTCATTGGCTGCATTGATTTGAAATAATTCAATGGTGTTCAGGATGGATTTTAATATATCAATAGGAGATTTGTGAGAATTTGGATATTTATAGTGATAGCCATAAACAAAATTCATGCGTGCGTTCAGACATATTGATATTTAAATTCGCTCATCGTAAATTTATTATAAAAGAATAAATAAAGTATTGCGATAGCGTTTATGAATAAAATTTTGTTATCACTTCTACTCATGATAAAAGCCTATCTATACCTTATTGTTGACGTTAGGCGGGCCGAGTGAGATGTTAGGTTTTAATATATTATTTAATTAACGCCCAGCGCAATTTATTCTCGCGATATTTATATTTAGTCTTGCTTGGTGCGAGCGGCGAGCAACA
>JAODVP010165767.1:0-18350 GCA_025400035.1 Tetradonia laticeps
TTTTTCGTCCCCCATATAGCATGGGGAACGTGGGGCGGGTAGTGGTGTTAGTGGTGGAGGAAAGGTAATATTGCTATTTTTATTATAGCAAAGCATTCAAAAAATATAATATCGCATACTCGAAAAACAGACTTGCAGTCACACGCAGCAGACAACCTTGACGTACATTTAGTCTCGCTAGTGCACTAAAACTTATTGCTCGCACACCCGTTCACTCGCCCTATGTGAGAGATGTAGATTATAATCACTACATCTCATGAAGGGATGTGATAACATGAATAACTACATTGGTCATTCAAGATTCACCGCAATAAGTTCGTTATTATTGCTGTAGCACAATAATTATCGAAATTCGTTCAAATTTCGTATGCCGGGACAAAATACCGTTCTGCACGCCTATGATTTGTTTTAAATCAACTAGGCTGAATGAAACGAAAGATATAGTGACCGTCTCACGTTCCCCCTATATCTGCGTTCCCCATATTACTCTGTATAAAAGAAATTCTAAATGAGAACTTAAAATACCTACGTTTATTCTTTAAATATTTTGTAATTGTTTTCATTTCAAAATTTATTATGCTGCCACATTAGAGGGGGTGTCCACATTTGAGAGGTTTCCATGAAAAAGTTCCTTCTAAAAATCTTTTATCTACTGTCTATATTAGGGAAGTGTCCACATTAGAGAGAACCTA
Source organism: Tetradonia laticeps (assembly GCA_025400035.1). Taxonomy (NCBI): domain Eukaryota; kingdom Metazoa; phylum Arthropoda; class Insecta; order Coleoptera; family Staphylinidae; genus Tetradonia; species Tetradonia laticeps. The sequence continues at coordinate 693 of JAODVP010165767.1, forward strand.
ACCTAACCTAACCTAACGTAACCTATCTATTATTCTTTCTAAGGCTTTTATTGAATAATTTTATTTTAAATTTCTTAAGCCTCTAAAGATAAAAGCAATTCTAATTGAAAACTTAAAATAGCTGTGTTTATTCTTTGCAAATTAATTTTTATTTCGAAATTTTCGAAACTATAGATAAATATTAGAGAGTGTGTCCACATTAGGGACGTTTCCACGAAATAATTATTACTGGAACGTTAAACTTAAAGTAAAGTGGGGGAATATGCGACGGTATTTGAAAAATATTTATCTCTACTTTGTTTTAAGCCTAAATTCTAATTTTTTTACAATAACTAGTTTATCATATAAAAATTTTAGAATTTTTACTACACAATAAAACCAAAAATACTGCAATTTACGAAAACCTGTTTTTCGTTCACTAGCTCTCATATTAGGTGGAACTTGCGAGGGGTAACAAAGATAGCGGACCATCTTCCCCATTTTTCTTTATTGAAAATTTAAAAATAGAGGTTTTTTCGCAAATCTAATAAATTTAAGTCTTATTAATAACTAAGACGAACAAATTAAGAAAACCAATTTAAAATACGACTTAATCAACAATTAATCATCAGGTAATTCCTAATTAAAAATGACAAATATCAATAAACCCAATAAACTCAATAAAATAAAATTTATCACCGCTCGTTTCCTTCTGTTGATCAAGTTAATTTACCTTAATGCAACTTAACCGAAGCACAGTACGCTCAAGTGGCTCAGGTTACTCGAGCTGATTAAATCGCCCAACCTGATCAACCTGATCAAGAAGCGAAGCGACGGAGAAAAATGACGCAGATTTGGCAGCTTACTAATTGTATCCGCTGATAAAACCATTAAATTAACCCATCACCGCTTAATGAATTCATCGATCAGCATCACACGTGAATGTAGATGGGATGCATGCGCGCTGGGCGAGTTATGTCGCCGAAGGAATTAACGTTCTTCCTCATTATACGCTGATCGGTAACGAGTAAATGCGTCTGGACGTTTGCATGCGGCGTGCCCACGAGCGCGTGAAATTATTTGTGTTGCTGATTATCTGTGGCCGAAAACGTCACAGGATAGCTGGGAGTATGACATAGTTGCCGGGTGGAATATTTGTGACAATATTCGGTGTTCCCACGCTCCTGCCGAACAAGCAAGCAGCAGCGAACTAAAGAACTGAAGAACTAAATAACTACAGGTCTGAAGATCTGAAGGAGTAAAGGAGTAAGTAGTGGAGTTTCTTTTTGCCTCCATTCCATGTCCATCTCCACTGTGCGAGGACATCGATGACAAGCTTTTTGTATCGGCGCGCGGTTAATTTCTCAACCTGACTGCTCTTCATAAATTCTTTTCTTCTCTTGTATCTCTAAGTAATCTAAGCATGTATTAGGTATTTTAGATTTTCGTAATTGATTTACAAGCAAAAAAAGGAATACATATTTAATGAATCGGTGAAAAGACAGAAAATGAAGTTATTTGAAGTATGTTTGTTATATGCTCAACAATAGAATAAACATTGTTAGCGAAATTCCTGCAGGGCAGCGATGCGGTAGGAAAAGCACAGAGCGCAGTTCACACGCTAAACAAATTCAACATTTAGTAGCTACATTTCGTATTCCCCATCGCGCATCGCCCATTTCTCATCTCGTATCTGCTGCCGATGAGCGAGGAGAAGGATCCACATTCCTGCGCGTGGAATTTTTGCGGCCGGGCCGCCGATTGGATCGCGCACAAAGTGATACAAGGCGAGCGCAGGCGAAGGGTGCGCAGATAATGAAACGCATGCCTCTCCGCTGCGGATTATGAATACCCGATTGTAATTAAAAGCGCGCGGAATGCAGGGCCTTTTCGCGAAATAATTAAAAGTTTTTATTAAAAGCGTGCGCTTTGCTCCACTCCACTCATCCACTTACAATCAGCGCTATTCGGTTTATCATTCGCATTCCGCGAGTTGTTTAAATTTCTAAACCTCTTCTACGTCAGTAAGTATAAAGCAAACAAATATATAAATACTATACTTATAAAGAAACGCGATGAGCATAATTAATTATGATAACTTTTACTGCAGCGAATTAAATGTTGCAAGGTGTGACGTGCCGACGATTATGATGTTTCTGTGCTCATGACAAATTGTTTTTGTCCTTTATGTTCATTTGCCTCCACTCTCGTTTCTCGTGTGAAACGAGCGCAGGACTTCTGGACGAGGATGTCGAGCTGAGGATGCGGATGAAAATGATATAAAACGCGAAACGCAAATTATCATTTTCAACGCGGCGTTTAAATTTTATTGTTATGTCTTTGCCGCTGCCGCGAACTCTGCTTTATAATTGCGTGATGATGGAGCACGGTCTTAATTTACGCTTTAAGTAGCTTTATCTTTTCTTGGGACATATTAGAGTGGCTTTATAATTAAATTATGACATTATGAATGGGTCTAGTGCTAAATAAAGAGAAAAAATCATAAATGTAAACTTTAGCAAATTGTCAGTAAGTAAATTCAAGTTATTTTAGATAGTTTCCAGCATTTTCTTTAAGTTTCCATTTATTAATTATAATTTGCTTTCTTACTAACAATAAAACAAGTAGTTTTTTGAAATATAAGAGATCAGTAATTTAAAAAAATTGGTTTCCTTCATTTTTAGAAAATGGTTCGTTTTAGACGTGAATTCCATTGCAATTGAGGATTAAGATGAATTCTGTCCTAAAAATTGAATAAATAGTGATTTAAAAATTGTTCGTGTTTGCCGTAAATTCAAGCATAATAACGGTTCAAATTTTTAAAAGTCGAGAAATTAGATTTTTAAAATTAAGAGAACTTTGATAAAAGATTGATTAATTCACATTTTAAAATAGTTTCCACAATTTTTAGAAAATCGTTCGTTATAACCGTAATTTTGAGAGAAATCAACAGTTTTCTAAAAATTATGTAATTAGCGTTTTAAAATTGATTAATTCATATTAAATAGGTTTGGTCCATTTAAAAAAAATGTTTGCCTTATCCGTGAATTTAATTTTCATTAACGGCCAAGAGGAAAACATTTCTCAAAGTAATAAAAACATTTGAAATATCATTTTTGGAAAATCGTTTGTTTTTGCCATAAATTTTGGTGTAAGAGTTTTCTAAAAATTGAGTTATTAGTGATTTAACATTGAGTTTGCTTCATTGTTAAAGAACTGTTCGTCTCAGCCGTGAATTTAATTCTAATAGCGGTTAATACGAACACTTTTGGAAAAAAAACAATAATTAATTCAAATTAATTAATACATATTTCTAATTAGCTTTCTTAATTTTTCGAAAATTGTTAGTGTCAGCCGAGAATTTAAGTCGAATAACAGCTAAGACATACACTTTTCTAAAAGTTAAGAAACTAGTCAGTTAAGATTATCCTATTTTATTCCTATTTTAAATTGGTTTCCATAGTTTTATAAAGTCTGCGTCTTATTCATTACTTAACGATTAAAACGAACAGTTTTCTAAAACTGAAGTGGGCAGTGATTGAATTGATTATAACTAGTTTTCTTAATTTTTAGAAAATTGTTAGTCTCAGCCGTGAATTTAATTCTAGTAACCCTTAAGACAAACACTTTTCTAAAACCTAAGAAATAAGTGATTAAAAGTGCATTAATTCATGTTGTTTATTCATTTTTAGAAAACTGTTCGTCTCAGCAGTGAAATTATATCGAATAACTGCTAAGACGAACATATTTCTAAAAACTAAAAAATTAATGAGTAACGATTGATTAATTCACTTTCAAAATTGGTTTGCTTGATTTTCAGTTCAGTTCTTCGTTTTATTAATTAATTTATATCTAATTAACGGTTAATACGAACTGTTTTAGGTATATGTAAATAATGGTTAAGACGAACTTTAAGTAATCAGTGATTATGAATGGGTTAATTCCTATTTTATATTAGAAGATGGTGATTGAAATTTCATCAATCCATATTTTTGTTCATATTTCTTCTATTCTTACATAATTGCTTGTCTTAGCCTTGAATTTAGGTCTTATTAACGGCGAACAATTTTCAAAAAATAAGGAATTTAATCAGTGATTACTTGTTATTTTAAGTTTCCTTAATTTGATAAGGCTTGGGCGCTAATTTAGATGTAGGTAATAACGATTCAGATGAACAATTGTCTAAAACTGAAAAAAAACATTTAAAATAAGAATTAACCAATATTTGTTCAGAAAATCAGAAATATTTGATACGAAGGAGTATAAATTCTTTTGTTTCACGTTGCTTGGCTGATTCACTCACTGTCATATGCAAATCCAGCAAAAACATTCAAAAAATGTATTTGAATCCAATTGTAAGTAGAGATTGAAATTCAATTGTCGAATTGTGCCGTGTGCCACTACATCATTACGTATTTGCGTCGTTTATGCAAATGGCGAGCATAAAACCGAATTATGTAGATGGACGGGATTGTATTGCGTATCGCACACCGGCAATTATGCCGCTGCGAGCGCTTAAGTGCCACTGTCACCGTGCATTATGTAAGCGCGGAAATAATCGCCGCATTGAAGTCTCTGAAAGCTCCATTCTTCCGAAACGCTCGCTCGAATTCAGAACATGCACAATGCCCACCGAAACCGTGTAATTACCTCTTAAACTGCCTCCAGTCTCTCCCAGTCTGCGGCGTGCAGTCTTCAAAGAACCGCTGCGCATGCGCCGTTCACACAGCGAAGCAAAAAAAAATTACACATGCAAAGACTCAGAATGGATGGAAATCAAATATTTTATTTATGTAGGTAATATGAAATAATAAAAAATGAAAGGAATGACAATCTCGAACAATTATTGTACAATTTATTACTTAACCATAACTCATACTTAACCACATTATAATAAAGTTACTTAAGTTAGATAAATACCTACGTATTGTCGCACAAGAAAACATAATCAGTACGTTAGAAAATGAAAAATAATAAGAAATGCAGCTATATACATACAGTTTCTTTCTTAAATACATACACGTTATATAATACAGTCATGGATTGTTATACAAATGTACCAAGGTACTCGTATTGTGCTAAATTATTATCGATATTTACATATTGTCACAAGTCACAAACTCTGAGAGCGGGGCGTGAGTTCGCCGCGTAGCTTATAGCTACGCACAATAAATAATAAAGCCGGCCCTGTGCCCGCACTACCCTAGCTATGTACACAGGAATAAATTATTTCACTTCATCACTGCGATTACTTAGATTAGCTAATTTATAGTTAATTGTTGTAATATGTACAGATGTATCAGATAATTAATATGAACATAAATGACTATATATGGAAATTTATGTAAATTTAAATTAAGAGTTAAATTATGCAATCAATGATTAAATTATCAGTCTTTGTGGTTTATGTACAAAACGCGGGGCTGCTAATACTGATCACGGCGTGTCGCTCTTAATTAACGTTAAATTGATTCATTAATATTAATTAATTTTTTAATGTTATTATACAAGGTGTTGTTTTCTACTTAAAATTGTTTTACTAGTTTTTATTCAATTTGTTTGGGCCAATTTGTCAATGGTGCTTCAATTGTATCTAATTAAAATTGTTTTACTTATTTTCTTCTATTTTTATGGTGGCTTTTTATTTTTTTAACGCTATTATGTCTGTGGTGCGATTTTCGCCGTGCGGCTGAAGTCGCACGGCTCTAGCGACTCGAGCGTCATTACAGAAGGTATAAGTAAAATGTTTCTTTTTTAAATTGCTTTCTTACGAATATATAGTTGTCTTGCGGTTAATGCTGCACGACTCCAACGGCTGAAGCGTTTTGTGAACAATTTCTATTAGATAAAAATAATAAAAATTGTTCACTAATTTTTATTCTATTTTTATGATGACTGTGAGTAGGGTGACATTTTTGTCGTGCGGCTATAGCGGCTGAAGCGGTTCAAGTCCTGTCATTGTTAAACGCAAAAGTAAACTGTTTCCTTTTTTTAAATTGAGTACTTACGAATGTGTACAGTTTTGTTGAGGCTAAACTCGCGCGACTCAAGCGGCTGAAGCGTTTAGTGTTTTTTGTCTAATAAAAATTGTTTTACTGCTTTTCATTCTATTTTTTGTAGTGAATGTGTTTGGTGGCGCGATTTTTGCCGTAGGCTAAAGTCGTGAGGTTCCAGCAACTGAAACGGCTGAAATTTCGTAATGCGACAAAAGTCACCTGATAATGTTAATTTTTAAGTGTATAAACTATGCAAATCTTGTTGACATTAAAGTCGCGCGATTCAAACGATACCTTTACTTTGTCTTCTTTTTTAAAATTAGTTACATATAACTGGGTAAAGTCCTCTAGCCGCAAAAATCGCGCGGGTCAAGCGTCTTTAGTAACAGCATTGATAATGCCCCTTTACTTTTTTCTCTAATCTTCCCAGAGAACTCACGCGGTAATGTTTATTGTATAAACTGTGTATTCTTACGACTAAAGTCGCGCGACCCAAGCGACAAAAGCTGCACCATTGACAATTTACTTTTCCCTACTTTTGTAACAAAACTCATCCGGTTGGTGTTTACTGTATGAACTGTGTAAAGGCTTCTTGTGACATAAGTCGCACATTGGCAAAGCACCTTTTCATCCATCTAAAGTGATAGAATCACGCAGCTGATGTTTATTTACGATTTTAAGTCCACTAAGTCGTGCGCCTCAAACGGCAAAATTGTGCCACTGACAAGGCACCTTTGCTTTTCTACTTACTTTTGCGGCCCAAGTCACGCAACTGATATTTACGTAAAACTGTGTAAACTCTCTTCTTGCGGCTAAAATCGCGTGACTCAAGCGACAAAAGCTGCACCATTGACAACGCACCTTTACTTCTTCAATTAGTGAAATTTGTTACTTTTGCTTACATACAACTGTGTATAGTCTTCTTAATCCGACACGTGTCACACTTCACCTCGCAGCACCAATGAAACGTGCAGTTGCAGCGCTCCTGCACCACCACCTCCTGCGTGCGATAGCCGCGCCCGCAGCACATGAGGTCGCAACCGTCCACGCCGATGGACGTGTCGTTGCACTGGCGGCCGTGCGTGCCCTGGATGCCCAGCTTGGGGTTCTTCTCGCAGAAGCCGGGCGACGGCTCCATGTAGACGAGGTCCTTGGCGCTGGGCGGCTTGTGGTCGGGGTTGTGCGGCCGCAACTGAAAGCCGTACTTGTACTTGCGCGGCTTGTTTTCGCGCTTCGAGTGAATGCTGTTCGACGTGATGCTGTTGCTCAGCTTGTCCTGCTTGCGCGGCCCGCTCGCGGCGTTACTGCGCGCCCCGGCATTGCTCACCATAACGCGCGACGCGCCGTCGAAGCGGTCCTTGAGGTTGTCGCCGATGACGCGGAACGGCGGCAGGCGCATCCAGCAGGTCTTCACCGTGCACGAGCCCGACATGCCGTGGCACTTGCATTCCTGCCGCATTTGGTTCTGTACGTGCTGCAACAGAAACGCAAGGGTTGCATATTTATTATGTATTATATTACAATTAATATTATAATAAAATAGATGCTAATTTTCCCAAAATCAGTTAAATCAAAACGAAGAAAAAAAAAGAAGGAAGAGAGAAGGAGGTTTTATGGTGTGAGAACAGTTATGATTTATGCGGGCGCTGCTCGCGATCATTAATACCGGGTGGTCGGGCTCGGGTTTTATTAAAATGCATATTAACTTGTTAAGACCGCCCATATTTAATGAAATGACACATGCGGCCCGAGGCGCGACCCATTTCGCCGCGGCGCGCGCGCGCGTACCCGACCGGCGCGGCGGCGTTATTAAAACGCCGCTGCACAAAAAGCCGATCTTTACATGTTCATCTCGCGTGCAGCCGCGCCGAGAGCGCTTTGTCCGGGCGCGATTAAAGCCGCGCGCGTAATGCCTTATAAACGCACTTATTATGTATTAATTTGCTTTTTTGTTATTGACACCCCACACGACGCTAATGCATGCCACGCCATCGAAATGCCTCGTCTGGTATTACCTACTCTACCTATATTTTCACTACGGGAAGCACAAAACCAGTGCTTCTCAAACTTTTTTGCTTTGCAAATATTTTACTAGGATAACAATTCATACAGAAAAGGAAAAACGTACTGAGTAATGATGAAAGTTTTGAGACAGGTACATTTTGAGAACGACTGTTTTTTAATACATGTATTTTTAATCCTTTGCTTTGTTTCTTATTTCGAGGATGGTAAATAGATTGGTTACCTAAACCGTTTCAGAATCACTTGTTTAAATAAATTTTTTATCACTACTAATTATCTCTTAATTATTTTAAAATTAATAAATTTTAAGAGAAATAAATTGGAAAAGTTTGACTATCACTGACTGAAATTTATTTTTGCCACGTATTTCTTGAAAATAAATTTTAACTTAAAAATTAAGATTTTTTCTCTACGAGCTTGTGATATAGAAGTTTTATCACTAAAGTTTTACCTCTAAATTTTTTACTTTGGATAAATCACAATCGCTGATTGAATTTTTTTAATCCTCTACTGATTATTTCTGAAAATTATCTTTTAAGATTTACAAATATAAACATTTTAAGAAGAAAAAAATCAAAACAGTTTAATAATCACTGGCTCAAACTAACTTTTTCTTCAATATAATTTTTTATTAAGGTTCACTTGTAAAATCCAAAAGGAAAAATATCATTTTAAAAATACGTTTGGCGACCCCAGTTGTTTACGCAACAGAAACACTTTCTTCAGTTTTACTTCTTATTGTTAAACTTTCAAATCACAATATAAATCAAAATTTATCTGATACCTCTAATAATTATTAGAACGATTATAATCGTTCTATTAAAAGAAAATGTTCTTTTTTCGAAAGACAGTGACTCCCAAACTATTCCATAATTTTTCTGTATCGATTTTATTTATATGACCTTAAGACTTTAGTGAAAAAAAATTCAATCAGTGATTCATAAACTCTATCCCCTTTTCCAGTTTTAAGATCTCCAAATCTTCAAAATGAATTTTATTTATTATCTCAGGATGTATATCAAAATTGAGAACCACTGTATTAATTGTACTAATTATTTCGTAATTTTTTATATATTTTGTATATATGTAATTGCTATATGTTGTATACGTATATATGTTTAGGTATATATATATATATATATATATATGAAGTTGGAAAAGCAGACTTAAGTCTCTTTGTTAGCTGCGTTTAATTAAATCACATGGCGATTAATTTTTGCGCGATAAAAGTGCGACGCATGCAACTCATCTGTTGCAGCGGAGCGCGCAGCTGAATGAAGTAAATCGCGAGTTAAATGAAGCGCGCAAAAGATCGACCGGCAAAGACCGGCGAGCGACCTCGAGTTATTTAGCGTTGTTATTTAGTTTATTGCGGCCGGCGAGGCAATATCGGCAGCGTGGCATAACTCTTAAATGAGATAGCGCTAATTAGCGCTTAATTACCCGCTATACGCATAAATACGCCGGACAAAATGCCCCCACACACACACTCAGTGGCAGCACAATCGCAGGACACAAAGTCACAGCAGCACTCACCATGCGTCCGGCCTCGTTGTTATGCAAATTCATCTTCTCGCGCAGACTGCGGCCGCGCTCGCCCGTATCGACGAACTCGCGGCTGAACTTGAAGCCAAAGGCGATGTTATCGGAGCAGCCGCCCCATTCCCAGTCGCGCACGCCGGCGACGGCGGAGCCCGCCGCCGGCCGCCCCTTGTGGTGGCTGAAGTCGCAGTTGCAGGTCTCGATTGTGCCCTCGCTGCAGGCGCGCGCGATCGAGTGCGTCACTGCGGCGCTGGTGATGGCGTAGATGAAGGCTGTTTCTCGACATCCTGCAAGCGAACAGAAACACTTATTAAACTACATTAATTTAAAAATTAAAATTAGAAATTATAAGGAGAAATCACTATACCAGTGATAGTCAAACTGTCATTCTTAACCTAAGTGTGGTCATGGTGATTTTAAAATTTATAACTAGGCATCCTGGAAAAAATTGTAAATTTAAATCAGAAAAATTAAAAATCATCATTAGTGTAGTACAAAATTTAATTTTGACCAGTGATTCACAAAGTTTTTCAATATTTGTTTCGTTAATTATTTATTTTAAAGACGATTTTAAGATTTGACAGGAAAAGTAAAATTGTCCAAATAACTTCTATATCCCAAAAACTAAATCGAAATCAGTGGTACTCAAACTGTTACAGTATAATAATTTCAGAAAAAAAATTGAAATCAGAAATTATATTGAGAAATCAATTATCAGCGACGACTGATATAGTTGGCTAACTATTATGATTTTTTCTTAGAGTGAAGTGAAATTTAATACGTCAGTCACAATTGATAAAATTAATGAAGTTAGTTTCTCCAATATACTTATAATAATTTTTTAAATCTAAATTTAATATGGAAACTAAAATTGAAAAAGTAATAATTAAAATGACAAAAATTAAGTTCCTCACATTTTTCTTCCTTAAATTATTTATTTTATGAAAACTTATCAAAAAAAGTAAAATTATAATCAGAAATAATTTTATTTAAACCTATTTGTTTTAATCGTGATTTTAAAATTTGTAACAAAAAATTTAAAATTAGGCATGTCGCTAAAACATTCTAAATTTAAATCAAAAGTCCTGAAAGGGTTTCATATTTTTTTAATTAATATGGTGGAATTAAAATTAAAGGAATAATTAGTTACTAAGAAAAAAAAAAGTTTGGGGTTCTCAAATTATTTATTTTAATGCCGACTTTAAGATTTTAGTACAAACGTAAAATTTTTAAAATAATCAGTAATAGCGTAATAAAATTAATATAAACCAGTGGCAGCCAAACTCGTTTTTTTTTGCAAATTTTTTGTTTATATCGGAATTTTAAATACTGACATTGAAGAAGTAATAATTAAAATGAAAAAAACTAAGTTCTTCAAATTTCTTTCTTATATTATTGATTTTATGAAAAGTAAATTCTTAAAAATAACGCGGTAAGGAAAATGGAAGAAAAAAATCGCACGGAACGGGAGTTATAAGTTCTCCTTCAATAAATCGTATAATTAGTAGTTATACAATAATAATAATAATAATAATAATAATAATTTAACCAGTGATTCTTAAGATTTGTTTGCTTTTTTTTTATTTTGCATAATAATATGAAAATTTTAAGATCTCAGGAGATCAGTAAAATTTGATAAGCGTTATACAGTACCTAGATAAAAAATATTTTATTTCTGATTTCTGATTTTCCAACTTCCACATTTTTTTTCTTGGTATTTATTTACATAAGATTTGTAAGATTTTAAAACTAAAATTTATTAAACACGCGCAAATTTTTCTGAAATGATTTTTTTTAGAATAATTCTGAGAGTTTGTATTTTCAATACGATTTTAACACCTTAGCAGATACTAAGTATGTATTTAAAAGTAATCAGTAGAGATTTTTCTAAAGTCAAAAGTAAATTTTCTTAAGCTATCAGATCAAAGGCAATCAAGGCATCAATCAAGGCAACTATAGTACAAAATTCCCTAATATTTTGAAATGTAGAATTCTAATTAATCAAATCTCTTTAATTAATCACATACATATTTTCTTATTCAATAATACCTGGAAAGAGAATAAGTATTATCGCAACTTAAAGTCTATGAGAACAAATCGAAATCATCACCATACGAAAAAAAAATAGAATTGTAAGTAAATATGTGAAATCTACAAGTAAAACGTGATAAGTGTGAAATAATGAAATAAAATCCCAAGTTCTTTTCATCGCATTCGTTCCAACTTGAGTTACGACCACACCACACACGACCCCCTGCGGTCAACGCTTGTAATTACGTCATCACGTTGCCCCCCATAGAGGGCACACCACAGCTCAATGATATAGATATACAGCTGGTTCAACAAAACGAAAAAGGTCGAAAACTTGACCAACTGTTAAAATCCAGTCACATTTCAGAAAAGACTTCACTTCATTTCATTGAAATTCACTGAGATTCATTCAGAAAACGACTGTGGTTGTGTAGGTAAAAATTGCTAAAAAGAACGAATCAGTGTAAATTGCAATTACCAAATGCAACAAATGCAACATAGCTACTGTTAGATTCCGCGTCCGCGCCGACGAAATGATTGATCGGCGAGCGCGCTTGGTCACGCGCAAGAACGAGCGGAAAAAACGTGTCATCGTTAATAATAATCGCGGACGCGCGACGACGGCGCACGTTTCATGAGATCATAATTAACGAGAGCGTCGAGTGATGTGAAATGTTAAATAAACCATGCGCCGCGCACGGACGGCGGGACGTGTTCGTTGTGCGCCGACAGAAAGTTTTTCGCGCTGCGCGAACATGTGCGGGATGGATTGCGATGGAGCCGAACTGAATGATATTAATCTACTGCACGTTGAAAACAATCACAATCAAATCCACACAGCACATATGCGCGTATAACTCAAGTCACTTAAGTCCCCAACGTGCCACGTAGAATCAACATCATGTTTACTTAAATGCCGATGAATATCAATTCCTAGACGACTCTATGGGGAATATTGTTTGTAGTTATTATAATTTAAGTTCATTTAAATTGATGTAAGTCAATTTCTGTGTATTGCTTTCTGTTACCACCCTGTAGATATTAAAGATTATTATATTATACGCATGCTCTTGTTCCGTTCAAGTTTACGGCGTTGTAATTGAGTTAGTACGACGATGCACCGTTCCATATTCGCTCGCGCTTTTTGCAAACGAATAAAATATGGTCACGTAGGTACGAAAGTCGTAACCGCATGCGCACTGAGATATGACATCGGTGCTGGTTTACGATGGCGTTTTGCTTTATTGATGCACGCGGAATGCGTGTCGGTGTTATAATGCGCGCGCGCATGCGCATGATGATACGAGTATCAATAAATAAATAATTTATAAGAACAAAAAGCATTGACAAACGTTTGCGAAGCACTGGATTCAATTAAGTTTCTTTTATTTGTAGATACATTTATGAAATTTATGTAATTTTTTCCTAAGGTCTTCATGAAGACTATATAATTTTAAAAAGGTTGAGAATCACTGATTTAAAATACTATTTAAATACATAATAATTATGTCTTTTCTTCTGAAATATTAAAATTGTCAAAATATTAATTTTACATAAACTGGCTGATTATTTATTTATAACTGACTAATCACACTATGAGACAAACTGGGGTCAATTAATTTGCGCAGAATGAAAAATTTAATTCAGAGCGTCAAAAATACGTAGAATTTTTACAAAAAGACCGCAACTCAGAACCTCAGCTGGTTTTTGCAGAACAAAGTAATGAAAATAACGAGTAGTTATATGAAATTACCAACTAAGGTTCTGACATGCGGTCTTTTAGTAAAAATTCTACTTCCTTCATTAAATTTTTCAATCTGCGGATTATTTATATTTAAATCAATGCTTTAAAATTATACAATTCTCGACCTAACAATCGTTATTAAATTTGGATTATTATTAAAGAAAAACATTTTAAATCTTCATATATCTAAACAAATTGAATTTGAAAATGATTAACATAATATTTCATAAAATCGCTAAACAATGAATTTCACCAAAAAATTCACAGAGTTTGAGTACCACTGATTAGTTAATTGTTTTTACTCTATGCTATGTTTTTATTTTGAAAATTTTGCGTTTCTTTAATGATCTAAAAATGCTTGAGTATCTATGTAAAGATCTATGTAAATGTTTCAAGAAAACAGTTGTTGAATCACTGGTTAATGTTTTTTAATGGCTTCTGGTCAATGTCTTTATTGCTGATTTCAAACTTTTTTTTCTTCGTACAAGACCTTACAATTGCAAGGCAAACAAATAATTTTCAAAAACTATTTAAAAATTTATGTCTTTAAGTAGCACTGATTTAAAATATGTATTAAATTATTAATTTTTACTCTATAACAACTAATATTTATATTCTGCTAAAATTTAAGTTTTAAGCGTCATGAAAATAAATAATTTCCTAAAAACATTGGGAAACGTTTGGAAGTCACTGGTATAAATCAATTTTCTTTTTTGTACATACTCCATAATTCTTAAAATTTGTTTTGTCAAAGATATTAAAATCATAACTTTTCTACCTCATTTAAAAAAGTTTGAGAACCACTGGTTTAAAGTACTACTCATATTAATTATGTTTGATTTTCTTTACTTTTCTTCTGAGATAATAAAATTTCAAACCAATTAATAAAAAAACTACCCCAAGTTTGAGTACCACTGGTATAAATTGGCTAATGAGTTATTATCTTCAATGTATTTATGTACTTTTAAAATTTCACTCTTCCTCAGCATAAGAATTATAATTCGAGAGAGACAAAATCTTTGTGAATCAATGAGATTTCGACCTGTTCGAACTATAAAGTCAACGAAAACGTTTTTATACAACTCTGTACTTCTGAAAGAAAAGTTTTTCACTTTGACATTTTCTTACCCTGATACTGCTGAAATGACCTTGATTTTGACCTGTTTGCCTAACTAAGTAATATTTTTTGCAAACTCTAACTTCGACATATCCTCTTTCCAAACCATGTTAACTAAGAAAATAATACCCTGCAGTACTATATTTAAAAAAATTAGTAAGTCGGGTATTGCGGTACTGTAATTGCCTTGATTTCGAACTAATAGCTTAACAAAAATAATATATGGAGGGTTCATACAAACAATGGGCCAAGTCCATTTTTACCGATTTTGAGGTAACCATGGCAACACATCTCTAAATTCATGTTCTTTCAGAGCCACAACAAAACAAGTACATTGTATTTCATTTTGCCAGTAGAATGCGCACTTTCATTATCTATTGTCATGGTAAAGTAATGAACATCATAAAGTTTGAGGCCATTTTTCTCAAAACTTACTAAATGGACTTGGTCCGCTGTTGCTATGAACTCTCCATATGTGCAAACGTCTACAAATCAGCATTGGAAAGTTTTCATTTCGACCTGTTCGCACAATAAAATTAATTAGAAGTTTTTTCGTAAATTTTGGACTTCATAAATATTGTTTATATAATACAGCACTGATACACTCTTCATTTCGACTTGATGGAATAATAAAATCAATTAGAAGTTATTTTCATAAAACAATTTTGGGAAACCAGTGATTGTCAAAGTGTTTTGTGTTTTTATCTTAAATTTACATTTAATGTAATTTATTTTAAGATTCAAGGAACTAAATTTACGAAATAGCCAAATGGCAGAAAAAATTTTAAATTTAAATCAGAGGTTCATTTTCCAATTTTTAAATATTTTTTTCAACTACTTGATGTCATGTTGATTTCAAGATCGTAATAATAAAATTTGTGAAATAATTAACAATTTAAAAACATGTAAATCAGTGGTTCACAAGCTTTATCAGCAATTAATAGATAGTTATTCCTATTTTCATTAGATATAATTATTTCACTAGAAAAAGATCAATTACAAAATTTTCGTAAATTTTGCACTTCATAAATATTTTTTAGTAATACGGGACAGAAATAGTCTTGATTTCAACTTGTTGGAATAGTCTAATTTTCACATTTTTATATTAAACATATTAAACATTGTACTTAACGAATTATATGTTGCAAATTCTGCACTGAAACTGCCTTGATTTTTTACCTACTCTAACATAACCTCTTTTCACACATCTTCCCATCCTGATAGTGTAAACAAATTAACAAATTAACGATGAACACGAAGGAAATAATTTGTCACGGATTTAATTAAACTAATTTCGCCTCTGCAACCCTCTAATTCTCGCTTTTGATGAATGCGATGGCTCGGAGCTGAAACGGAATAAATTCGATCGCAGGTAGCGTCCGGGACACAAAGTGGCATTTCAAGTAGCCGTTATCTACGCATCTCGGCCGGACTATTTGTAACTGCCCGGACAAGCACGAGAAAAATGTGGAGCACGCACGCATATATTGGTGCGAGCCAAATTGATTGGTAATTTGGCTCCTCAATCAAGGCGATAGCGCTTTGCGCGCCGCCGCCGCTCTCGTAAATCAGCGATAATGCCGGGCGTGTGGCGTCTATTTTCGGGTGTTATTCCAGTGTAATGTGTAATTCTAGATATGAAGATTCGAGATATGAAAATTAAAATTGATATTAAAGCAGACGCCTGCTACTTTTATGATGAGAATGTACTTTAACAGTTGTTTTAGGGGCTGCAGAAGGGAGAAAAATTTTGTTTGATGTGTGGCTTGTACTTCAAACCCTTTCGTATTTCTACCCTTAGTTTCCGTATACTTAACTCCACACAAATTGATATAGATCACCAAATGACAAAGTGGGCAGATGATAATGATGACAAAGATTAATCCTCGGTGTCTAACAGTGAAATCATGTGTAGTTGTGCGTGAATGCGTGTAACTGTCACATTTGCGTCGCATGTCGCATGTCGCACGTCAGCAGCGCTTTGTGATGCAAATCAGGATGTTATCCGACGCACGACCAGCTTACTTAATAGCGCATTGACGAGTATATTAGCTCAGATACCCTGAGTCCGGTACTCAACTTTCAGATGTTCCCATTAGTTCCCTTTAGAGAACTCTAGGGGAGATTTGGTTACAATTCAGGGGCTAATTGTCATACCTCGGTCCACGATTTTGCCGAAGAGATTCTTCCCGCGCAGGAAATTGCGCGTGGAACAGTTCCAGCGACGGTTGCGGAACTGATACTGACACTCGTGGATGGCCATGTTTGCTCCTTTCGCAATTGCGACTAAAACCCCGGGATTTTCACGCGCTAATCTGCGTTGTTTGCGTCGCAAGGTGTTGTGGACGGAGTGGTCCATGTAGATCACGTTTGGAGAGAGTGGTGAGAGGTTGTTAGGTTCGCCTGCTTTTGCGATTCCCCTGAAAGGAAGAGATGTTTTTGTTTTTATTCAATTATTTTCATAGAAAACAGTATAAATACAGAAATACATTGAGAATAAACAGGAAAAACGTACAAAGCACTAAAAACAAAGAAATTAATGTAAGGGTGAGAATAAAGTTGCCTATATTACAATTTAAATGTAATATCTATAGGCAACTTATTTCCACTTTTTTTCTGTATTTCTGGTGTTATTTTCTCCGGTTTTGGTGTTTTTCCTGTTTTTGCTTTGTAGTTCGTGGTTTTTATATTTCATTTATATTTTATTTTAGTTATAGATATAGCTAATAATGCAGAAGAATACAAAGAAAAAGGTGTAAATAAAGTTGCCTATACAAAGTTAATAGGAATATGCAACTTTATTTAGACATTTATCTTCTTTAGTATTTTTAGGGTCTTTTCTGTGCTTTAGGAATTTTCCATTACATTTCCCTTTTGTAGTTGGGTATTTACGTTTTTTGTATTTCATTTTATAGTTGTAGTATAAAATTTTATTCTCCAATATTAATTAAATTCAAATTACCAAAGAATTATTTGGCACTCGAACCCAGATCCCACATTATTCGACTCAGGGCCCTACCAGGGATCTCGGTTTGAGTCGCACTTACCGCATATCTTTGCTTTGGTAATTTGAACTTAATTAATGAAATTTAATTTATTATAATGCTTTCAATAATAAAATTATATTTCAATAAATAAAATTATAACAATATAAAAACCTCAACAAAACAACAATATTAAGATTGAAAGTAGTTTTGGAAATGATTTTAACATTATAATTATGAAAT
>JAODVP010165878.1:0-18345 GCA_025400035.1 Tetradonia laticeps
TTTTCCGATTGCACAATCAGCATATATAAACGTTATTGCGGACAATAAATATTCATATAGATAGAACTGCCGAGTGCAGGAAAGTTTCAGGACATACAGCAAAGATAAGTAGGAATACCGCAACGTGGCTAAAAAGTGCTTTTGTATATGTACTTGAAAATACATCTTTCCATGCGCTATTTCCGTCTTCATGCCAATTTATGATTTTCTAGACCGAACTCGAGTTTCCATGTTTTTATCGAGATCTGTATAATACAGGGTGTCCCAACATTCAAGGCTAAACCGTAACCCATAGGAAGGCTGGGTTACGATAGTTCCTAAAAAAATATTTTAAAATTCTATTGCATGTACTTTCAATGATTTGGCATAAAACTAATATTTTGAGGAATACCAAGCAAGCTGCTCATAAATTTTGAATTGGAATTTATAGAAGCATTACTTAAGAATACTCAATCAAAACAATAATAAAAAACGAAATGATTTGTGGGTACAGCATTCAAAAACAGATTAGATTTGCAAGATTCTCTTTAATGATTACCACATTGAAAGCGCATGCGATAGAATTTTAAAATATTTTTTGAGAACACGCTGTAAACTTATTGTCCTAGGTACATAGAAAATCATATCAAAAGCATTTATAAAATAGTGATTTGAGGTGGAATCAAAGAATAGTGGGAATTGTATTTTATATGTAGTACTTCAGCTGCAATTTATAGAATTGTTTATTGCGAGTTATTCCTATGGAGGGAATTTATTCCCATCTTGCTTCTAGTTCGGAATGGAAGACGCCTCCAATTTATCTAATGGCGTGTGTTCTTTGGCCAGTAATTTGGAGTTGTTCAAGCGTTACTTACCGAAGTTACGCTTCGTAGGAATTTATTGTTGATTTTACATTCTACCGGAAACTCTGACGTTTTCGGTAATCAAGAGTAGCTGAACTTTCCTATTAATATGAGAAATTGTGAATAATGATATATGGATATAAGTGTTTCATTGTGGTGGACATTACTTATGCAGATTATAATCATGTTTATAACTAGAATTGCGGATAAAGAATAATTTGTTTACAGAATTATTTAAAAACACATAGAATGTTTTAAGGCAGTAGTTTCATACAATTTTATATTTATTATAGTAGTTTAATAAACTAGTTTTGGAGGAAAGTTGGATTCGAAGTTGTAGACACAATAAACCTGAAATGTTCGTTTATCGAACCACAATCAAATACTAAATAAATTAGAATTCAACTTGGCAAAGAAACAATGCGGCAGTCGGAAATTGAGCAATGGTTGTCGATCCACCGGCGCCCGACTGCCGCATCTTTTCGTTAGCAACTTGAATTCTAACTTATTTAGTCCTTAATCTACTCAATATTGGGAAAACGAGGGTTCCGTAATACGAATCAAGAGCACCAGGAATACAAGAATGAAATGTATTATTTTGTAAATCATCGTATGTATAGTAAAATAAGGGAACGTGGGACGCCTTTTGAAAAATATTGGTCTCCACTTTGTTTTAGGTCCAAAATTCTATTTTTATGTTAGAATAACTAGTTTAACCATTGGAGTACATCATATAAAAATTTCAGTTTTTGTGATGTAGAAGTTTTGTATGCAGCAACATGTGTGATTGTGTGTGTGAGATTGAATGTTAGATACAAGGTGAGTGAATGATATGAAGATTTGGCGTCGAGGTGTAAACCTGGATTGAGAGGAAGAGCCAGTCGAGTACCAGCCGAGTATCGTGCGAGTCAATTGAAGAGCAGCACCATTTTTGCTATTGCTAATAATTATTAAATTCTGTATAAAGTGCTGAAATACCGTCTTCGATTGATTATTAACTAGTGTGCACGATTCCCTACATAAGACCTAATGTAGGGATGGCGCCCTAATTCCCAACTGATTCCCATACGTGCATGTCTTTGATATACATGCGATCTCCGATTGAGCAGGCCGGCACCTTGAAAGGGTAAGAATTTTATGTACCCTCGCGGACATTTAGCTACGTTACAATTTTTTACTATACAATAAAACTACCAGTAATGCATTTTTCCAAACCGCATAATTCCTTAATATTTTCTCACAAATATTACAGAGATATTGCAGTCGGCATGAACTAGTCCAACAATGCTATATTATTGTGGAAATTCGTGGTATTTTCTCTGGCGCCAAACAATTAGTATGAAATGTGGCTATTCAAGCTCAGAAATTAATATGTTTTCATTTGAATTTTAAAGCTTGCATAACTGAAATAAATTGTTTTAAGTGATACATAATTTTCACAAGTAATTACTATCTCATGCATATTCATATGATTTTAATTTTTTAGCAAAATTATGTACTTTCCAGATTAAAAACATAGTCTAATTTATATTATAGTTGTTGTACATCTATTATTTATAAAATGTATAGGTGTCAAATACTTCCATTTAAAAATCCAATTTCAATTAAATTATAACGAGGACCGCATGTTGCAAAACGCGACTACATTGAGGCTTCAACTCATGTTGATGGCAAATTCAAATAGATTTCTTTACTCTTACAGGAAGCAATATGGGTGTAAATGGGGTTCGAAAGCTCCCTATTAATATAATACTACATTAATATTCTCAATGTGCAGTGTATAATATCTACTCCAAACATTTGTATAGTGCGTTTGTTGAAGTTTACTTTGCATAATTACTGTAATAAAAATGATCAGCTCTCCATAATAATCGTGAATTTTCTGCATGTTGTTCGGAGTATCCACTTAAATATTATTTATATTTACGAGTACTTGCGATAATAATTTTTATTATAAATTATTAAATTCAGTGTGGAGGGAATTGATATTCGAAAATTAATTATGTTAGGAAAATACTAATTCCAATTAAACATGCAAACGAGTTAAACGATAAATACATAATGTCGAACAGTCATTTATTCCGGGATAACCTTTTGATTAATCTGCTTTCAAATAATTATATTTATTCTAGTTTTGATTTAATTTATTATTAAAGTTTCTTTATAGATATAGTATAATCTATGTGTAACTTAATACAGATTTGCAAATTTTGTCGTTCACTTTCTGCATATTTGTTAGCATCCGGTTTAGCATTTCAATATAAAATATGAACTTAAATTATTTTACTAGCTAGTACTGCTTAGGTGTGAAAACAATGCCTATTTTGTTATTAATAAAATACTGTTAATATTACAAATAAATATTTATATATTGTTATAAACCTGTTAATTATGCTTAAGTAAACATCATTAAGTACTCTGGTGCATTCTATTCGTTTGATTTTATACTATTTGCAGTGATTTCACGTATTATATATCAGTACTGTCTATTATTTTGTTGTCTTCTATTGGCAATCCTTTATTCTCCATGAAACAAAACGTAATCCCTTGCCCCTTCTTATTCTATTTATTATTACAAGTGCAAGAGAAAAACATTTTCATTATAAATGTATTTCTGTGGAAAGCTATGATTTATAGAAAACTGGAAATAATACTATTTCGTCCAGTATGCACATTATTTACATAATTATTCACACTATATAATTAACAGGAAGTATTTTTTGAATATCATCATTAAGATTAAATTGAATCTCAAAAAATTCTTATATTAATGTACGAATTTAATTTATAATAAATTGTATCATAACATTAAATTGATTTTTTAAAATGACACTTTCTTATTTTACAAATTATGTATCGCATCCTATTTATTAATATTTATAGATTGAGATAACAATAGAATAAATAATTAATTTGTAACAAAGTGCGCGTTCGTTGAGTTACTGATAATCACGGGTTTTTCACTTATTTCCTACGGATTTGTGTCGGAGTGTGGCTCTGAACTGGAGTAGAATTTTCGAGTTTCCCAGCTCCCGATTTTCTATCTTCAACACAGGGAATATTGGAGTTTATGCTTAACAATATGAACCACATTTAAACTTATAAAGAGGTTTTTCCATCGTACGACGTAAGAATATTAAATACTCGGGTTTACTTGGCGTCTTCCAAAGTTTCAGCAGTGTAATAAAATTGCGTTGCACGTCCTATAAGCTAGGACACTAGTTTATAGTTTGAGCGTTGCTATTAGTTGAATAATTAGGAAATAGAGCATGTATAACGAAACCCTTCATCCTTGATATTTACTCGGGCATGAATATTTTGCATGGGTATATATCAGTCTCTTTAATATGTAACAATATTTTACTTTTGCCTCACTCCCATTGAACGCAGTTCAGACTTAATATATTAATGATCAGTTTCCGGGTTGAATGATTTCTTACGTTGATATCACAATTTGAGTAAAGGATTCTTCAACTGACATTTATACAATTGCTTATTAAGAGTGAGTTTTATGAATGGGGTGCATTCTCATCTCGTTTCCAGTTCGGAATGGAAGGCACCTTCTATGTATCTAACGGCGTGTGCTCTTTGGGGAATTGAAGTTACGCTTTGTTGAAATTCAATGTTGATATCTCATCAGATCGGAATTGCAGGCATTTCAGGATAATTTGATGTAACTGAACTGTGCTATTCATACCAGAAATGGGAAATCAAATTAATTATTTAATATTGCTTCATTGCTATTACTGATCCGTCATATTACTGATTTAACCGACTTACTAATTTCATTTTTATGTAGTTTCATGCAGGTATGAGTTAAAACTTATTTAGTATAAACATTTAGTTAATTAAGATAAATTTTGGAAGAAGTAAAAATGGGGTTTAATTTCTTTATGGAATCACGTACAATGAAAAGTCGAGGGAATAAGCGCAGAGAGTTTTTTTACTACAGCTGTTAAAGTAGTCCAACAAATGCAGGATATTATTATGTAATTATTTTCATATGCATTTCCTGCTCGCGAAAGTGAAATAAACTGTTCCAACTCTTATTACGCTTTTCACAAAGACTGTTCATACCATTTTGATTTCCACTTTTTTTTTTAAGTTTTAGGAATTACATTCCAAGTTTAAAAAACCTGTATAAATGGTATAGGTAAAGGCATACTTTTAATGTAATCCTGGAAATTATTATAACGCAGCCGTGCACCCTCACCATTAATTTATGATTTAATTTACGGGTTCCATTTAATCATTAATTGATTTTCAAATTGAAGCATTTCACTTTATAATCTACATTTAATTTTGTATGTGAGTGTATAAACATTCATTTAAATACAAATTGTACATAAAGTACTATACTAATGTAATTAAATGTTTCTGGTGTTTCGTTGTGAATCTACTAATTATTTTAAAATAAAAATTGCAAATAAATTAATCTTTAAATTTTATTCTTTCATTTTTGAATCCGAATATTGTCCTTGAAGAGTAATATTATTTATAGTTACCGATTCTTAATAAAAGAATGTTTATTATAAAAGGTTAATATCTGTGTAGCCAGAAAACGCATTTGAAAAGTTACAAAAATTAGTTTCACACTCTAGGACTAAAATATAGTTAAACAGGAAAAGTTTAAATGGGAAATGCACAACAATAAGTTATATATAGATCAGATTAAACTTCGTTGAATAAAACATATACCTATTTAAATGTAATATGCGTTCAAATTTAATTTTATGCATTGTATAATAATATTTTACTTTTATCTCTCACCGATGGAAGGAATACAAATTCACCGTCAATATTTTAATGATGACTTTCCAGAGTGAATCTGTGATTTATTACTGTGATATAAAAGTAATATATAGCAGAGGAATTTCAAATTATACTGCCCTATTGGAATGGAAAATCATATTCGTTCGAAATTTCCACAGAAAATAGCGCATATAAAGCTGAATGAGGACTAGGTGTGAGTAAGTGGGTGGGTAATCCCCGAAAATAGCATATATAAAGTTAAATATGAACATATATCGCAGAATTGCACCAAATGGATGTGGCAACTCGTAAATGACAAAGGGATTAATGCGGTCATCGTTTGCATGACGAATGCACATTCATTTCGTTATCTGCATAGAAGTAGGAGTGGGCGTGTGGTGGATGCGTTATCTGCATAGAAGTAGGAGTGGCCGTGTGGTGGATGCGCCGGAATGCTTTATTGCATTTTCAATTGCATCCGCAATTTATGACGAATTAACCTATGCGTGGATTGGACGTGTATTTAGTGATATTTCTACAAGAAGAACAATGCTCACAGAGGATATAGTATGTATTGCTGTTTTGATAAAAATATGAAAATGCACATTAAAAATTATATTAAAATCTAACAAAATGTATGTTCTTAAATATGTCAGCTTATGATACCATTTATTCTATTATTTTGTCTACATAGTAATTTAAAGAATAATATAAAAATTAAGTAATCGTTTCTATTTGAAAAAAATATGAGTAATGGTTGGAAATGATTTCGCTTGGAGATGGGTGTAATCACCGCATTCTCACAGCTCGCCGCGCCGCTACTTTTAATTAATTTTCCACGCTCACCGAACGCAAAATCATGAACTTGCAAACTGTGAGCTATTGCACACAAAGGTAATAATATTAAAGGCTACAATTTCCGCATTTCCCCATTTGCGCAATTCCATTATGTCCATCATTCAGAATGTTAACACATCACAGTTATTAGATATTATTATTAAATTTAGACTAGTTACAAGAACGAACAAATAAAAGAAATAATTAAGTTTTAATTTTATTCTAATTATTGTAATTTTGGATATTATAGTGTTATATTTAAAGTTATAATCTTTATCACATTTTAAAATATTTTATTTATATAACCGGTTTCGGTTTGTATCTTAATTATACCAATAATTATAAATCTATTAATGTTGGGTTTCAGTCTACCCTTTCTAACTTATACTTTTAATTTAGATATGTATAATATAATAATATAGAAAGATAATGATATTTTACCTTTATGTCTAACGCATTAAAAACAGTTCTAGCATCAATATTTACATTACAAGTTTCCAGAGTAAATATGTAATTTCTTCCTTTGATACCCCATTACTAGTAAAGGAATTTCTAATTTAACCTCCACATGGGAATGGTAAATCCATTTCAATCGAAATTACACAAAAAAATAGTGTCTGTAAAGCCAAATAAATGCGACAAGTGGTGGTCGCGATCGTTGTCTGGGCTAGATAGCGAAAGGAAATATATTGCATTATGCGCAGAGGACTACAGTGGACGCGCCGGGATGTTTAAGCCTGTATGAATCAAATCTGCTATTTGTGATGGATTAACTTATGAGTGTGTATTGGTCGTGGTATTCCATGTATTTTCATCAAGAAACACTCTTGAATATTGCAAAAAGAAACAAATTCAAAAACAACAAAAATCGCAAAAAAACATTACTGCATTGTTTTCGACGATTTGTATAGCTATAGAGCTTAAAATAAATTTCTTATATATATAGAGACTTTAGTTTATAGAAGATGTGTGTTTTCTGAATTTTCAGTAATTTTCGATTGTTCCACACGCTTATACCCCACTCAAAATAGACAAACTTACTATTGCGTAAATAAACGAAAATCCACGACTATCCGAGGTAAGCGCTCCCCAAATATTAAACAACAGTGAGTTTTCTGTTTATAGCTGCGGATCTGCGGCATATATTCTTATCGCTAGTGGCGAGAAAGATTCGTAGAATATCTGAGTTTCCCGGCTCCCACCTTCCGAATACCTACCACTGACAAGAGAAACGCGTGTTCATTGTTCCGGATCCATAATGTCAAGAATGCAGAAACTTTTGCTTTGTTTATCAATATACTTGCTTTTAAGGGAACTTCAACTATGACGCAGAGTTATACAGATAATTAGGACTATGTATATTAGGTAGGAGGTTCACTATATAATAACTATTAAAGCAATATTTCCCCAATATTTTTCGTGTTATAATAAAAAATTATTATTTTAAGAAATGACGAAGGATCAAGATGCAAGTACTTATTAGGTGCCGAGAAAACTGCAGCGAATGTTCCAACATGCGCTATCCTCATAAGTTCAGGTTTATAGGCACCTTGTGAAAGATTATTACTGGCTATATAATTTTATGGACATTCGATAATAATTTGATGCCCTAAATTCAAATATGGCATTAGTTGTTACTATGGATTTGAGCTCGTTAAAAGCGTTAAAAGAACTGTGTTTACGAGGATGAGTGGCATATCATGTAAATGAGAAACCTCAGTGCGGTCGTTGCTTATGCTGCATAGCGCATGCAAATTAATTGAGTTATCTGCATAGAAGTAGAAGTTGGTGTGTGGTGAATGCGCCGGGATGTTTCATTCCATTTGCAATTGAATCCGCAATGGGCGCGCAATGTACGAGAACGTAGTAATCCATCATAAATTGTTAATTCCAGGTATAATCTCCAAACGAATAAAACACAGGCTTTAGACAACACGACATTTAAAGTCATCATAGACTCTACAAAACAGATAAGTTGAAGATACCGTTACGAGATTGATTAAAAGCGTATCAACGGATTAACTTGTGCAAATTTATTGAACTTACCTTGACTTCTTTGGATTACTGTTCATATATAATTTAAAGTTAAGTTACAAAAATGACAGATAAAAGGGTAACACATATATTTCCATGTCACCCATCTGTATAGTTATATAGCTCAAGATAAGATAGACTAACGCATCAAAATTAGGCTAATCATGAAATATTATGTGGAAAGATAAACAAATCGAAACATAATTCTTATGATAGGATACAAATTTTATTAATATCACGTTGTACTATGATGATTACTTTTTCTAAATACTGAGAATCAGGACTACATCACAACCTATTTTTTAAATATTAATGTAATGTCTTACGAAAAAATATGCATCGCAAAATTAACAGCGCTGGTTGATTCCTTGATTGACCCGAATTTGCCGGTGTTCGGCGCATCAAATGATGACGGTCTAATGGGGTGCAATTCACGAGTTTCCCGACTCTTCACCAGCATCCACAAATACGGCAATTATGTGCTACGTGTTTTGAGTAAAGAGTAACAAGAGTATGGGTTCATATGGCGTATCCGTATATTTTCCAAACAAGTTGAACTTTAAGTAAGAGATAAGGAAGAGTAAGTGAATGTAAGTGAATATTAGAAACACTTTGATTTTTATGGAGTGATAATTCTTTTTATAAGTGAATAGAATTATACTGGTGTATTCATCAAGTGGGGACTGAATTGATTGTCAACTTGGTGTGCAATTTAATTGCTTATATTAGATTTTAACAATGACAATAAAAAAAACGCTTTTTATCGTTACGTACCTTATGAACAGATTAATAATGATTCCAATATTGTAAAAATGCACCACATACTCTGCGAAATAGAAAACGATAAATAACAGCATATACTTTCAGCGTTGTTGTGCGTCAGAAGGAAACCAACAAATTTTCAGAGGTGGATTGGGGTTATTCTATGATTATTTTGATATCAGTATTGGTTCCGTCCACACACTATAAAACTTCTCATGCTATAAATCAGCAATTACCAAACAGTCAATCGTGAGTTACCGGTACCTCCCTGGGAAATTTTGGGTAGCTAGTAACGAGAAATTAAATGTGTCGAGATAAAATGGAAAATATGGCATTAATATTCTGAGCAGTTAATAATTATAATATGCCAGTCGATGTCATATCACTATTCATACATAACGTACCAGTTTCACACATTAATGCAATTTCGACGTATACATCACTGGTACCAAAAATATAGTGCATTTTGCCTGCTAACTGATATACCCTGTAAAATATTTCGCAGTGGATTTTAAAATATTCTAAAACGTTCAATATAAAATAACTTTCATGAACAATGCTCTAAATTGTTCTTATATGTTCTATACATAAAAACATGATGACGTAGTTTCGAAGAATATGTGGAATTATATTTTTAAATTAGAATTTCTTTAGCCGTAATTGTAAAGTAGGACCGATTCTAATGGACGGAAACACTTTCATCTATATCTCGAGTTGGGAATACAAGACGCCCTCGATTTATCTCTTGGCTTGTGCTCTTTGGGGAGTAATTCGTAATCATTTAAGCGTTATTCAATGAAGTTACGCTTTGAGATTCACTACTGATTTTACGCTGCATCGGAAAAGTAGCCTTTTGGGATAATTAGGAGTAATTTAAGTTTGTTATCCCTTTCCTAAAAATTGTATATAGAACGATTAATCTGGTATACCTGATCTAACAACCAGTTTGCGTTTGCACTGATTGTGATCATAATTCTAATCATTATATAAATATATACAATTATTATAATTCTTTTTCTTCTCAACCAGCTTCATATTCATGTTTAAAATTTAGTTTTATTTCCTTCTGTCGCTTTGTTTTTCCTTCAGGAAAAGTATGATAAAATCCAATAAGCAATATCAAGTTATCGTGCATGTAAAATAAAAGGAAGTACATAGTGTTTTACTACATAAAAAGTGGATTAATTTAATCAAATATTTAAAATGTTGAATTTTTATAAGTAAGGTCGTATTAATGTATATAAAATATTTTTACTATCTAATATTATTTTACTTTCATCTCACTCCCATTGAAAGCAGTTCAAGCGTCAATATTTTAATGACGACTTTCCGGAGTGAATCTGTAATTTCTTACGTTGATATCACATTTTTAGTAAAAGAATATCAAATTATATTTCAACGTTGCAAGGGGAAATCATATTTGTTCACATTTTAGCATGTACAAAGCATGAGTGCGATGTGGACTAGATAGCGAATGCAAATTTATTGTATTGCGCGCTGACCACTAGGTGGGTGGATGCGCCGGGATGTTTAATTCTATACGAATCAAATCCATAATTTATGACGGAATTACTTATGCACCTGTATTGTACATAGTGTTTTATGTAATTTTATGAAGAGAAGAATCTATTCTGGGGAGGAAGTATGTGTTTACGACGTTGGATCTATTCTTGTTTAGATTATAATTTTTAAAATGACACTGAATATTGCAAAGCAAAATTCAAAAATAATAAAAATTCGTACACAGTACAAAGAAAATCATTTAAAGAATATTAACAAAAAAATGCATTAAGTTGCATTGTTTAACGGCAATAGGTACAATTGAAAATTAAAAATGATTCTTATGAGTGGGGCCATTGTCATCTGTTTCCAGTTCAAAATGTAAGATGCATTCAATGTATGTAACGGCGTGTGCTGTTTGGGGAATTACTCGGACTTGTTCAAGCGTTATTCAATGAAGTTACGCTTTGTTGAAGTTCAATGTTGATTTCTCATCATACCAAAAACTTCGGCGTTTCAGGATAATTGTAAGTAACTGAACATTGCTTCATTGCTATTACTGGTCCGTTATATTACTGGTTTAATTGACTTACTAATTTCATTTTTATGTAGTTTCATGTAGGCATTACTTTTATATTAATTGTTCAAATGTGAAAATAAAATATAATTTTAATTTGATTAGTATTATAATAAACGTATAATTTAATTAGTATTAATCTCTAATAATGATGTACAGCTGTATATACCATTTTTTTCATATGAACTTTTAATGTTGTATTTATTTTCTCATGATAGTTGAAACTTTAAGGTTGCAATTAAATTGTTTTTGTTATTTTTGCATACTGCGTTTTAATGAATTTTTACGCTTGTGGAGCAAAAATGACGAAGAATAATAGTTTGTACATAATTTCCGCATTCCTTTATTTATATTATACACATTATTCAACATGCCATAGTTATTTGGTAATATTAATATGATAAAAGTATAATGTTGAATGGAAATCAAAACGAAATCCGAATTTTAATGAATTTTCATTGTGACATAATTTGTGGATTTGGAAGTTTGAATTGAATTATATAAATTTACAATTTAGAAATTACCTAAATTTTAGAAAATATTAAATTTCTTCAACTGTTAATTATTATAATTAATAATATGTATGTAGTATTTTAGTCTATAAGTATGTGTTAAAAATTATTGATTATAAGCATTTGGTTAATTAAGGTACATTTTTGAAAAAGTAAAAATTCCTTCATAGAATTGCGTACGATGGAATAAACTCAGAAAGCTCTCTGCGTTGCAACAGTTGCTAAAGTAGTCCAACAATGCAGGATATAGTTATGGAATTATTTTCATATGCATTTTCTGCTTTCGTAACTGAAATAAATTGTTTTAACTGATATTACGATTTGCACAAAAATTTTAATACGATTTCGTTGTACACTTTTTTTAATCCTTGGAATTACTTTCCAGGTTAAAAAAATTGTATGCATAGTATAGGTGAACGAATATTTGTTTTGTAAATATATTTTTTATCGCGGGGCTAAATTGAGATAAAGCACAAATGAAATGTTTAAAGTAAAAATGTTGAATAAAAATGTATTTCCAGACTAAACTGTATTCACTCAAATATGTACCTATTTATGTTTAATTTTTTAAGAATAGGAATTTAACTGTAATTTCTGTTTTTCGTCCATACAGAGTGAAAGTGATTTATAAAACAATTAAAACAATCTCCAACTAAGGGTGAAATACTCTCAATATTGTAAATAAATATTTGATACAAATATATTAATTATTCTTAAATAAACATTAAAATTAATAATTTCTCACACTTATTAGTCGGAAGCACTTTAGTCTTTTACAAATTATTTTTGCAATGATTTCCTCTCTGACAAACACAGAGTAATTAATCCCTTGACATTGTTTCATATAAATCTATTTTTTATAATTTTATTATTCCAGATGTTTACAATGATGTAATAATGTTTTCTCCAACAAAGAGTACAAATATGAATTTTATGCTCTAAATTCAAATATGGTATTAGTTGCTACCACGTGGCCTCGGTGGTACCACAGCAGTACCACAGTACCGAACAACTGATGCGTGCCAGCAAGGTGACGCGGGGTCAAGTCCTGCGCCTGCCAAACTGGTCTTGGACAATGCGTTTACGGGGGTCGCCAGGGAGGAAAGTACGGTCCTCGGAAGAATTCTTCTCCGAGGGTGGTTGCAGTACTCCTCCTGTCGAGAGTTAGTACAATAGGCCTCAAGCCGGCTATAGTCTGGCCTCCCGTTCTTTTATAAGAAAAAAAAGTTTTACCATGGAGTTGAGCTCGTTAAAAATATTAAAAAACGGTGTTTCTACAATTGCTTGGTATATCATTGTGGATGCAATGGGTACAATTAATTTTGTAGCATTAATGAAAATTTCACTTTTCTAATAAATTAGAGAAATTCAGATCTAGACTGATTCCAAGTCAGTGCACTTTGTTTATTACGTAAGAATAAGGTTTCCTGTGTTTGCTATATTAAATATTACACCTAAATGCGTTATGATTGAGCCCGCCAAACGCAACTCTTGCTTTGTTCCTCTATCATTAATATGTATATTCTTACAATTCAATAATTTCTTTTAGCTCTCACCTGTCAAAAAGAGTGCAAACTCCAATATTTCAGTGAAAAACATGATGAAATAATTATTTATATCTAACTTTCACATCCAATTTCTAGGAGAGAAGAGAGAGTGGAATATCCAATTTGTTCGAAATTATTCCTTAAAACCGCATGTGCAATGTAAAATACGAGCGCATATGGCAGAACTCGCCTAAATATATGCGACAACTCGTAAATAGCCATGAGTGCGGTCGTTGCCTGCACTACATGCATGCAATTCACTCCATTATCTGCATAGAACTAGTGCGTGGGTGGTTGCGTGGGGATATTTCATTCCATTTGCAATTGAATCCGCAATTTATGATGGATTAATACATGCGCGTATATTGGACGTGGTTTGGCTGTTACTTTTACGAGGAGAACTATATTTTCAGAGTATATAGGTACTATACTTATTGTTGTATGGATTAGAATTATGACAAGAAACGTTTAAAACATGACTAAGAAATTAAAAAGTAACAAATATGTCAACCAAAACTCTACTAACTAATTATAATTTAATTTTATATATCAGTATAGATATGTTAGATTATATTACCTATCTTATCCAATTCACTATGTAATAATTTTTGGCATGGGTACTTGGAAAGTAATTAAAAGGATGTTTATAAAAAATATTAAGTCATTAAACTGTTACTTCCTTTTTGTTTGGAAAATATTGTAAACAAAATTTGGAAATGACTTGCTCATATACTTCTCAGAGAAAATACAAATAAAGTAAATCATTTAGGATCAATTTAATTATGCGAACGAATAACCAAATGAAATTAAAATCTTAAGCTATTCGCGGTAACCTCCTCACTTTATAATAGCGAAGAAGTTTACGCTGTTGTCCACTCATTTCAAGCCCAATATTCTTTATGTATATGTTTGGTACGCTTGTTGACGTTAACGTCGAATTTAGTAATTGTAAGCTATAATCCTGAATTTTCCGCTCTTTGAACACGAATGCGTCACCTGTATTCTAATAGGACGGTGGTGACCCAACTGCCGTTGAATTTCCGGATTTCAGGACTCCTGACTATAAAAGACTAACAGGGAATCAGCACGTTGAGTGCTTGCACGTTTGCACTTCAGGAACTTGAACTTTACATTAAACTTATCCACAGACTTTTCCACTGGAAATTGTAAATATAGGTAATATTTAGTTGCTTGCAATTTTCCTAGTTTCACACACTCTACTGGACTATCGAAGTGTAAAAGTGTTGTACGACATTTTCTTATTATTCCATTGTTGTCATATTCTACAATTTAAATTCATATTTATCTTTATTTTATGAAAACAGGAAACACCAGCATGTAATCTCGCAAAGACAATGCTAATATTATTATAAATGGCCACCGTCGAAATTTCCAACAAGTCAATTCTCCCCTCATCCTTTGAAACCTATTTTCTTCCTCTCTGAAATTCTCATTTTCTGTGTATGTAATATGCATCTCCCTTGAGCATCTGCCAACTGCTTTTTATCAAGAGCTGTGCGCGTTCCAATTCTACAAACCTTCTGCCAATTATTTATTAAATATGCCACGCAAGCAAATTCTATGTAAATAGGATATAATATGCTAAACCAACTACTCTATTTAATTCCTAATAATTCCTAATAGACATCACGTGGTTGAATGAGCAATATTATGGTTCTATCAATATAACTGAATTACTGGTCGATTGCGAACGGAGAGCTTTATATGCGATGCGCTTTGATTGTTCATGAATGATATATTTCATTTAGTAATGCGTTGCAGGCCTGTCAGTTTGATTTGAAGTGGAAGAGTTGTACTTTATTTTGTACAATTTGGATGTAGCTATATTTTTTAGAAAATTGTTAAATCCATGGCCCTAATTGCGCATGGTCCTAATATTACAAAACACGTGTGGCAAAGAAGTAGTTATCTTGCAAGCCATAAGTGATAACTCGAGATTTTGTATTTGCGCTTAAAAATAAACCGAGATATGCGGTATTTTAAAACACTCGTTAGAAAAAAGATAATAATAAAATTTACCTCCAGAAACGTTAGCAGATATCACTTCGTTGCACGAGAAACGTTATGGTACTTGCAGAATAACTGAGTTATAGTTCACGGCAATTTGATGAAAATACACTAGATGTGCAAGAAATTGTATTCCAAATCTTCTCCCGCTTTCAAATTTTTTAAAACCATTTATTATGAATTAGTATTTTTTTTTCTTTTGCTTTAGTCCTGTTTGGTAGTAGGGTCAGCTGTTTTGGAACGAGTTCACCATTTTTCGTGTATCGAGCTACCTCTGAGAGTTGTGGCTTGCTAAACTTAGATAGATTAATATGGAAGTTGAGTTGAAATGTCAAGGAATTGCGCGTATTATATTCGTTGAAGTCTGCTTGCGAATTGCAGCTTGAAATATTAAACAGATTACTGCAGTTGGCATGAACTCGTCCAACAATACAAGAGTTTGTTATAGAAGTAAGTGCAATCTTCCCCGCGAAATACAATATATGAAATAAATATATACAATATATGAAAACGTTTTAACTGCCATTTTATTTTGTGCTACTTCTTACTAATGTAGACTTATTTCAAATTATTTCTCTTTTTTTAAATTTTAGAAATCACTAATTAATTAAAATATACTAGAAAAAGTGATATAGTCAGGTTCCGTTTAGTATTTTTTCCTTATTTAACATTTTTCGTTAATCTGCATACTATTGTTAATATTATTATCCTATAATAATAAATAATAAATAACTAAAGTATTCAGTTAGTAATTATTATTAATATAACTCTAAAGCACCTATCAACATATAAATTATAAATTAGCTTCAAAGATATGATTGAATTTGATATTGTCCTTGGAAATAATCGTCATTAGATATCCCGGCGCCTTCACCATCAATTCTATGGTGGATATTACGGTCACCAATTAATTCTTTTTATTTAATTTACATATAATTTTCATTTTGTTAAATTCAATTTTTTTAAGTTAACATATAATCATAATATCTTCATAATTCTATGCAACACTAAACATTTTATAAGAATAAGTTGTTTAACTTTTACCTACGGAAACAATTTTGAAAATGTTTAAATTATTCTTTAAAAATTATTTATAACTGAAAGAATTTTCAATATAATAGTTTAAATAGTTTACTCAACGTATAATTTGTAATACATAAACCTGATATTTTTATTATTTATTAATTTCTCGACCTTAATATTCAATATTTACACAATTTACAAAATCGCATAATGATCCATCCAGTCCACTTGGTATTATCCGATAATCTCGAGTTTTCCGCTCGCTGCCCACGAATGCACCACGTGTATCCCCGTCGGAGGATTGCGATCTACTGACGCGGAATCCTGGAGTTTCCCGACTCCCGACTACCAACCACCAATACGGGAAATGCGCGTTCCATGCTGCGCATCAACAGCATCAGAAATGTACAACTTTACACTTAATCCTCGTCATTCGCGAAACTTGAACCTCAACTACTCCACAAACTTTGCCATTGCTAGTAATAAATATAGAAAATAATCGAGTTTTCTTGAAGTTTTCTACAGTTCTACACCCTTTACCAGAATTTATGAAAGCACATAGATGGGATTATTTTCTCGTTTTCAATTATTATTCCAGTATATAGCAAGTTTATAAGATATTTATTTTCTTCTATTTTAAAATTTTACAAACTACTACGATATGAACCAGAAGGACATATTATTTTCAGAGATGCCCGCCTGTCGGGCGCCGAGAAACCTGCAGCGGAGTTCCAACAGAAGCTCTCTCCAGCAGTCTAGTGTTATACGCGCCTGCATACTATTATAGTGGAACTATGATCTATTAAAATCCATTTTCATTTTATTCTGCATTCTCAACCTATTTACATACCAATATTATTATGAATCTGCATCTAAATTTCTAATTCCCTAGTTGCAATTTACAGTTTATGCTGCTTATGTTTTACAAAAATGTTTTCGAATATGTATTCTTGCTATACGAAATAATCTCCAATTTCTTAGTTCAGTACGCAATTTCCTACAGAGGAATCACGAATTGAATTTCGCATCGCAATGCATCTAATTTGCAAAGCTAAATCCAATTCGTATGGGATTATGCTAGAAAAACCTGTGTAGAAAATGAAATACGAATAGATGTTGTAGCACTCGGTAAATCGATGTGACAACTCGCGAACGATAAAGGCTTATGTGCGGTCGTGTACTGCACTCGGCTGGCAAATGTAAATTTAATCCATTGCCCAAATTAGAGTAGATGAAGGTGATGAGGGTGGATGCGCTGGGAGGTTTACTTTCATACGAATTTGTCACACATTGATCACACACATAATTCAATGGTGATTGCGCGCCGGTTACCACTAGAATTAATTTGATTAAATTCTTTAATGTTTCTTATGCATCAAATTTAGTTTTGATTTCATTTGACTTTGTTGCAGTATGTTGTTTTAATTTGTTGACAACTGTATTGATTTCTCTATTGATTTATTACAGTAGTTTGGTTCAAAAGTACGTGCTAAAATTTCCGATTTCTATGAGTTATATTTTCCACACTCATTTACTCCCATATATGCAATAATTTTACTTTAAAATCTTCATTCAATTCGCCTTACCAATATAAATCAGTCTCTACAATTATTATGAATAAAATACTGGAAATGTTTAATTGGTAATTCTTAAACAGACATTCAATATGAAATATTTTTTTACTTCGTTTAAATTGTTCTCTGGTGCTTTGTATTCTTTCATTCTGTTCAATTTCCAGCGATTTCGATAACATAGACTAAGAAATTTATTTTATAAAAGAGAAGTTTTCCGCTTTTCCGAAAGTATGCAGCGTGCGCAGAATAATTACACTGGTCAACAGTCAAAAAAAGAACTGGGGCTGCTATAGGGTCATTTTAGTGTGCTGAATCCGAAAATGACCTTCATTTTGCTCAATCAGGTCAAGTTTTTAT
>JAODVP010165988.1:0-18338 GCA_025400035.1 Tetradonia laticeps
AACATTATGCAATATATTTGAAATTGGCCTTATTAGGAGACTGGCCTTATTTGGCATCGATACCTTAATCTTATTTCAAACTAACCTTATAATAACTGCAATTTTAGGGCGGGTGTAAAGATGTCCCGTATTTTTTGACCTTTCAGCCGAAAATCTGTGATGTTAATTGCAAAATAGTCTGATAAAATGAGGCGTTGAGTACCCAGAGGGGCATGTAAAAACTAACCTTATGATAAGTGCAATTTTAGGGCGGGTGTAAAGATGTCTCGCATTTTTTGGCCTTTCAGCATAAGGGCGAAAAGGATCCAGAGTAATTTTATGGAAAATGAAGCGATTGTTAATCTATGGTAGCTCAAAGGTTAGAGCACTATATCGGTAATATAGTTGTCTGCGGTTCGATTTCCAGCTACGGGATATCTTTACCACGCTTCTAAGTTGACCAATTTATTTTCATCTTTTCAGATACACTCAAAAAAATATTGTTTTTAGATTTTTTAAATATAATTTTTTACGATAAAATATACCACTATGTATTTTTACAAGTGACAACTTAAGTCAACTTTGCTCATTCATAAAATTTAACCAAAAGCAGAGAATTAAACTCAGTAAAAGGGACCTTGTAGAGAATTTAATTGGCTAGGAACCAGAAACTAGAAACCAGCAACAACT
This sequence comes from Tetradonia laticeps, assembly GCA_025400035.1. Taxonomy (NCBI): domain Eukaryota; kingdom Metazoa; phylum Arthropoda; class Insecta; order Coleoptera; family Staphylinidae; genus Tetradonia; species Tetradonia laticeps. The sequence continues at coordinate 670 of JAODVP010165988.1, forward strand.
GCTTATTGTAATTGGTATGACAACTTTTATAAGAAAAAGCTTATATGCTTATATCTCTTGCATGATTTATTAAACATGTAAAATAAATCATCAAAGGAGTAAATTCGATTTCTTTTTGCCATTCCCAAAGTAAGTTAGTCCGTTATTTTCAGACAAATTTAATACCGAATGGTGAATATGAATCCTATATAATATTTACTAACCAAATTAAACGAATAGAGTGACTTTTCCCATCAACAGCTGTGTATTTTTCCTTTATAGAAAACTGGGCGCATATATTTTTATCAAGTCAACATTTTAGTAGCCAGTTAATAAGTATTTCTATGGTAATTGCAATTTTCCTTTGCTTGAAAATGAAGTATTTTAATTTCTGCTTCCTGCGCGTTTTCCGGCAGTCCGTGTTGTTACCGTTTGCATTCGCCACTGCGAGTCGAATTAGATATGTTCAGCCGCACCGGAATAACCAGCCACGGATGCAAGTGCAAATTTTTCGCGAATAAATATTCATTAATCCCCAATTACCTGCGCGGCCCTAAAAATTCCGAGCTGTGCATCGAGTGCTTACAGGCGTAAAGCAAAACGCAATAAAACTCATAGGGCGACTAAATGCAAATGTAATAACACCGACATATCGAATCGCGTCCCTGGCCCCCAGCACTTCCGGCGTCTAGCGACTTTCTCTATGTGCGGTTGGTCCTCCAGTTGTACTATGGTACAATTTGAACTAACAACCTGAACAACCCCATCGCGTGCAACAACTGTGTGTGCAGGATGTAGGAATGTAGGGCTCGGCGGAAAAAAGCGTTTGGTTATTTCCGGCTTGGAAAAGCGATTTTTAAATCGTCGTCCCCAAACCGATTTCGTGTGCGCCTCGCTTCGCCGCCCTCCCGACAAATAAAAATTAATGTCTCTGCGCGATCGGAATTATCTTGAATTAGCTCGCAATCGGTCGGCGTGTGGACTCAATAAAAACGCGCTGCACTTGCATGCGCGCCCCATTGGCTTTTTCAGCGCAAATGAAAATAGGTGAGGCGCCCCCCGCGGCCGCCAGCCATGGGATGCACATTTCAAAAGGAAATTGCACACGGAGGTCAATCAACCATCCGTGCGTATTCATTTCCTGTTGTGCGCTCGCGCATCCACCACGTTTTTCTTGTTTAATTGCGAATCAATCACATTAGCGATTTTAACAATCAGCGGCCCGGCCGGAAATTGATCCGCCGCTTTTAAAATTTCATTGTTAATTCCCGGCAATTCAATTAAAAGTTCAACTTTAGTTAGCGGACAAAACGAAACAAAGCGTGTTTACAGTATCATCCCCTGTGATCAATTTCCGCACAAATGAAATGAAAATAAATCAGGTAGAAATAAAGCAGGTAGGAAATGAGCACATAAATAAAACACAAGTTGTATAATTTATTTACGACTATTAAGGACGATGTCTAACGTAGCGTGTACGGATAATATATCAGCATTTACTGGAGTGGGGTGGCAGGATCAGGAGTAGGAGCAGGAATCGTCGTCTGTGATCGTGATCGAGCGACGAACGTCCGGAATCTCGATTCGCACCAAGCTCCGCTTGTGACAAGCGGAACGGACCATTTATAGGTGATGTCCGAAATGGGAACGTTTGTCTCCGAATCCTCCGCGTATCCGGCGTTATCGTAAATTTGGAAATAAAGGACGAGCCGGTGTCTGACATCGGACGGGCCGCGCGCTCACGTCCTAAACCAAACTAAACAACTCTTTGCACAGCACGACAAGGAGTATAAAAATGGAGGATAAAAAGGGGCGGGATAGAAATAAATGTCTTGAATAGGAATAAAAACGACCAAATGAGCAACAGAATGGGGGAAACAACAATATTGGAGAGCACAGGAAGGATAAGGCTTAGTGAAGGACGAAAATGCTGCGTCTGACGTGGATGGGTTGATAGTATGATAGGAGAGTAGATATAAACAACGAAAATGGGTACAAGACCCTTGTCTGTAGGCTGCGCCGATGATCATCATTATGATATATCCTTGCTCTTTATTAAAGGATTTGGATTGGTTATGTTGGACTACAATAGATATATGAACAACAAAATCTGGTGATTCATTTGGACGGATCATAATTTGATATTTTTTTGCATCCGTTCAAGATTTATACTTATTTTTTGATTTTTATAAGAATTTATAACAAACTTTCTAAGAAAAGAATTGCTTCAGTGTAAATTTTGATGAATTTTGGGCGCTTATAACTTTTAAACAAAATAGGATACTTAAATCCAGTAAAAGAGACGTTGTAGAGAATTTAATTAGCTATTAATTTGTAAAATTTGAAAGAAAACAATTCATTTTCGTTATAATTATAAGAAATCTCCTAAGAAAAGAGCATACCACTTACGAAATACTCTTCTCATAGAAAATTTCTTACAACTATTACAAAAATCAATTGTTTTATTTTTAAATTATGTAAAATAATAGCCAAGTAAATTCTGTATAAGCTACTTTTTATTGGATTTAATTATTGCATTTTGTTTAAAAATTATAAGTGTTCAAACTTGATCAAAATTGACATTATCAACTAGCATTTGCTTTTTTCTCAGAAAATATCTCATAACTACTGCAAAAATCAACATCTGTCTTTCAAACTGGCCAAATTAATAGCTAATTAAATTTTTTACAACCTCCTTCTTACTGAGTTTAATTACCTTATTTTGTTTAAATAATATGATGCTGTAAATTTGATTTAACTTATCGCTAGTAAAAAAATGTTGCGGAATATTCTTTTCTTAGAAAATTTCTCATAACTATTCCAAAAATGAATTGTTTTATCTCAAATTATGTAGAATGATAGTCAAGTAAATTCTCTATAAGCTACTTTTTACTGAATTTAATTATTGCATTTTGTTTAAAAATTATAAGCGTACAAACTTGATCAAAATTGACACTACCAAGTACTACCAATAATTTTTCTCAAAAAATTTGTCATAACAAGTACAAAAATCAATTGTTGTCTTTCAAATTTCACAAATGAATAGTGAATTAAATTCTCTGTCATTCCTTCTTTTGCTAGATTTAATTCTGGCATTAGTTTAAAATTATAAGCGTCTAAAATTGACTTAAAAGCGGGCGAGTGTGTTGTGATTCGTTTTTCGCGTTTGCATTTTCCATCTGTTCAAAATTTTTCAATTTGTAACTTTCTAACTCTTATAGTTCTCTCTGTCCTTTGGGATACCAGACTAACTGTCTGAAAGCACTGGGGCCAATGTAGTTATATGAGTTTCTAAAATTTGAAATCTACAATATCATTCTAAATTTATTTAACAGTACGTAATTTCACTTTTTATTTACTTCACACACTCAAAAAAATTCAATTTCTTTCATTAAAAAAATAAAAATACTCAACAACTTCCAGTATTGATAAAAAAAGAGATAAATTAAACTGAAAACCCAGTATATATGCACCTTTGTAAATTAGTACCTGTCAACACTAATTATTCGACAGGTCCTGTTTTGTATCAAAGGTAAAACTCCTAAGTAGTAATCATGTTTGTCCGATGTGCATGAGGCTGTTCCGAGTGAGTGCACCGAACGTCGCGCGTGTTTTGCGAAACTTAATAAAAGCGACGCGAAGCATGGACAGCGTCCAGCCTGATTAATCCTTGACCGGCGGGCGGATGGGCAATTGTTACGTGTTTAGTCCTGCCGCCGCTTCCAGTTAGGCGCCGGCCGCTGGCAGCGAATATGTTTCCGGCCTGCGGCGCGTGTTCTATTGATTGGCGCCCAAAACTCGTTTAATCAACTAACGGCCAATGCAATTTTTTGCCTCCTTTATTCTGCATGCGGCGCGCGTCAGGATTTGCCGCCTGGCGATGCAAACTCAGGGATGAGTTTGTCTACTCAAATCAGATTAACTTATTAAACCATGCCAAGCGGCGTTCTCGTGCTTCGCCGCCGCAACAATGCGTCTTTTGAGCGTAATGCTGATGTAACCAAACAATGCCAATAAAATCGCTGACGAATTAAACAAAACGAAAATCAACCATTGTTGGCTCGGAGGCTGCGGTGTTTGAACAGGCGTAATTATATCTTGGGACCGCTGCACAAAACAATATTAGTACAATTTGTAACCCTCGGATAGAGGGTGGCATTACGGGAAGGCGATTGTTGATTTATAGTTTCTGCTCCCGGAAAACTGTACTTTTATTTCCCTTGTTACAAGCTTGCGCTATTCTATTCTGTTATCCGTTCTCCGTTATCTAAAATCCCGCTCGATAAGCGCAAATAAGAGCAAATGCGCCGGTTATGTCCCTCATGTTCCCTTTAAAAAAGCAAACGCCCTTTCAAAAAGGACGAACTTAGAGGTATGTTTGACATAACATCACAAGATACCTGCATCTGGGATTGTTTGTATTGAATACCGAGAGCCCCAGGCCGTGGGGAGCTGACTAAACGTGCTTAAGCATTTTCCTTTCGGGTGGAAATGCGCAACTGGCGACTGGACGTTCCTCAAACTGATAGCAAAGCGTAGGGTCTAAAAAAACGTCGACTATGCGTATCTGTACGTTGAAAAACGCACACGTGCATACGGAAAACGGAAAACTACTAGTAGGGAGCAGATGCTGGAGGCTGGAGGGTGATGTGCTGCAATGCGGCCGAATTGATCTGATCACCGATGCGGAAAACTGGGAAGCAATCGTTAAACATTGAGCTGTTTTTTCCTAATATATGGATGCCTATCTATCACCTCTCATAGAAAACCACATTAATTGATTTTGACGTGAATACGTCTATATTATTGGATTACATGGACAATTTCAGCTATTTTTAAAACATTTTTAGGTATTTAAGGCATTTTCACACGTTTTTAGATATGTTAGAAATTTGAAAATCATTTTTATACGTTCCTAAAGAATTTTTTTGACATGTTTAGACATCTTCAAGGATTTTACAGCACTGTGAACTAATTTCAGATATTTACAGATATTTTCAAACATTGTTTGGATATTTTAACACGTTTGTAGAGAAAATTACACATTTTTATATAATTTTACATGATTTTAGATATTTTCACACGTATTTTTAGACATTTTGATTCGTTTTCAGACATTTACGGCCGTATTAAAACATTTAAAGTTATTATAAAATAAAATTCATATGTAAATAAAACACAAGGAGGAAAATTATGCTCCAAATAATAGTTTTATGGCATAATTAGGGATCGAATTTTGGTGAATTCAGCTATTTTAAAATACATTTTTAGAAATTTTTAGATATTTAAGGCATTTTCACACATTTATAGATATGTTAGAAATTTGAAAATCATTTTTAAACGTATCTACAGACGTTTTTTAACATGTTCAGATATCTTCCAGGATTTTGAAGCATTGTGAACCAATTTCATATATTGGCAGACATTTTCAAACATTGTTTGGATATTTTAACAGGTTTGTAGAGAAAATTAAACATTTTTATATAATTTTACATGATTTTAGATATTTTGAAACATTTTCAGATAATTTTAGACAATTTAAGATATTTTCAGACGTATTTTTAGATATTTTCATTCGTTTTCTGGAATTTACAGGCATTTTAAAACATTTAAAGATATTATAAAATCAAATTAATATATAAATAAAATACAAGGAGGAAAATAATGCTCCAAATAATAGTTTTATGGCATAATTAGAGATCGACTTTTGGTGATGTCAGCTATTTCAAAATACATTTTTAGAAATTTTTATATATTTGAGGCATTTTCACACATTTTTAGAGATGTTAGACATTTCAAAATAATTTTTAAACGTATCTAAACACGTTTTTTGACATATTCAGATATCTTCAAGGATTTTGAAGCATTGTGAACCAATTTCAGATATTCGCAGACATTTTCAAACATTGTTTGGATATTTTAAGACGTTTGTAGAGAAAATTACACAATTTAAGATATTTTCAGACGTATTTTTAAACATTTTCTTTCGTTTTCAGACATTTACAGGCATATTAAAACATTTAAAGTTATTATAAAATAAAAATAATACGTAAATAAAACACAAGCAGGAAAATTATGCTCCAAATAATAGTTTTATGGCATAATTAGGGATCGAATTTTGGTGAATTCAGCTATTTTAAAATACATTTTTAGAAATTTTTAGATATTTAAGGCATTTTCACACATTTATAGATATGTTAGACATTGCAAAATCATTTTTAAACGTATCTAAAGACATTTTTTGACATGTTCAGATATCTTCCAGGATTTTAAAGCATTGTGAAGCAATTTCAGATATTGGCAGACAGTTTCAAACATTGTTTAGATATTTTAAGACGTTTGTAGAGAAAATTACACATTTTTACATAGTTTAAAACATTTTCAGATAATTTTTGACAATTTAAGATATTTTCATTCGTGTTCAGACATTTACAGGCATTTTAAAACATTTAAAGATATTATAAAATCAAATTAATGTATAAATAAAACACAAGGAGGAAAACTATGCTCCAAATAATAGTTTTATGGCATAATCAGGGATCGAATTTTGGTGATTTCAGCTACTTTAAATACATTTTTAGAAATTTTTAGATATTTAAAGCATTTTCACACATTTGTAGATATGTCAGACATTTCAAAATAATTTTTAAAGGTATCTAAACACGTTTTTTGACATATTCAGATATCTTCAAGGATTTTCAAGCATTGTGACCCAATTTCAGATTTGCAGACATTTTCTAACATTGTTTGGATATTTTAAGACGTTTCTAGAAAAAATTATAAATTTTTACACATTTTTACACAATTTTAGATATTTTAAAACATTTTCATTCGTTTCCAGACATTTACAGGCATTTTAAAACATTTAAAACAAAATTAATATATAAATAAAATACAAGGAGGAAAATTATACTACAAATAATAGTTTTATGGCATAATTAGGCTTCGAATTTTGATGATGTTGCTCTGTTTGTGTACTTTTTGGAATAATAGAGAATACATTACTCCTGTATTGTTAGAAACTAGTTCACGAAAATAAAAAACAAAAATCAAACAAAGTGTAAATGTTCAAACAGCTCATTACTGCCTGGTTTATCCCAGGAATACCACTGTAAATAAATAAATAAACGGATAAATAAAAGAAAATGCGGAAATGTACAAGAGGGAGGATTAGCAGTACAGCAAAAAATACATTCGCGTTTGGTGAAAGCAAAATTACGCGAAATGCTTTGAGATGATGAACGGACGTAATGACTACGCCGTGCTCAAGCCTTGTTAGACCAGTGCTAATTAAAAATTTATTTAAGAGAAGCTAGGCGTCCATTTCCTGCAGCGGATCTGACTCTAGACATGCCCTTTTCAAGGAGATCATCTGTTTATTTTGTTCATTTTTGTGGCAGCTTATGTAAAATAAATATAGAAAGCTGTTTAGAAAGAATATTGTACTGAAAGTCTTCGTGAAAAATCATCGAAACGTCGGATTTACCTAAATCGAATACTTCAACGCCTGAAAATATGAGGGAAAATCGCCTGGGGCGTCGTGTAGATATTAAATAGAAAATAATGGAAATTGAAGACGCACAGTGATATTTTTAAACTTTATTGAGACGTTATTGAACTGCAGATAACTATAGTCGAAGCCGAAGGAAGGAATTTATGGAAAATTTAATTCATAAAAGTTTAAGTCAAAAAACATATTTTCAACAACTATGTACAAACACAAAGAAAACGCGATGAACCAAAGTACAGTTTTCATTAAAACTTTTAAGAACACAATTTGCTATTATACGGCTTCGATTACAACCCTTTCCATCCTGCTATGTATCCCAAAAACTTCACTGAGATATATCCACACCCAGAAGTTCCACACAAAAACATTTTAACTCGTTAATGCTTTTTCGCTATTTTAACGGCTGTTTGGTGTGTTTGGGAACAAGGGTGTAGATATTTGCATATATTGTTGTTTGGTAAACCACTTCAATTCAAAGCAACACAGGAATTATCCTACAGTAAGTTACCAAACACTTCTCTCTCTATACGCTGGAGTTTTGCTCACAGACGAGCTTTGCTTGCTGCTTTACATGCAGCGGTCTGATTTGCTTGAATTTTCTGCGTTGTTGCTGAATTCATTACACTTGTTTCGTCTGTTGGGGTACTATTTGATTTTTTTTGAAAGGACTAGGGTTGCGTTTGGCTGTGATTTTTGGAAAGTGTTTAGGATAAACCGTTCAGCAAAATACCGAGGGAAACTTGCGTATTTTATACTCGTTTAGCTGCATTTTCGCGTTTCATTTGGACCTAAACCCACTAGTTGTATAGGGGATTGCTGCAAAACCGGGGCGGCAAATTTGCCGCCGCAGGCCGCAACCTCTACCAATTCCAGTGGATACGTAAACAATGTTTCGGCTGATTAGTGATGTTAGATTTATTTGTGGTGAGTGAATTAATGAGAAGCCTGCGCACATATTCATTAAATATTCCTAGAATCTAGAGTCTAGTATATAACAACATTACAGTATGGCTTTACTCAATTATACTCAAATATTTTATTGTAAAGTTACAAATTTAAGTACTTTTTAGAAAAACCTGCATATAAAAGTTTAATTTATAGATTCAATAAACAATTTTTATTATAACCTATCACATTATACATAACTGTAAAGAGCAGGAAAAGACCTACAAAATGACACCACTCCCAGGTCTCTAGCTTAATTAGTATAGTTTCCAGAGTGATTTAAATAAAAATTTGCGGTTATGATAGCAGCGTAGTTACTGAACTGGCAATGACGCTGTGAGTGAGCGGCCGACTCACAGTGCGGTTCTCCCCACCCCCCGCCACTCCACTCCGTATAAATACCGCAACTTAAGACGTTCCCAGCGCAGTCTTCATCCGAGTCTTGTCGAGTGAACATGTTCATATGAACATAATAAAATTATTTCTTTTGTAGTCTTTATATAATAATGTAATAAAGCTTTAACAAAGGCACTGACAACACACTGACCCTTTCCTATAAATCTAATGAACCTGCAGCAGACTCCAAAAATGAAAGGAAGGGTGCACATGCACAGACAGTATCAGTAATATAACGAAATTAATTATTGCACGTCACGTACGCTCGTTAGACTTTTACATTAGTTAATATCTCGTCCCTGGATATTTTTGCGCCGGCGGCGAGCCACCTCACTACGTGCAGCGCTGCCTTCCTGATATTAAATACGATAGTGGTGCCCTTTGTCAGGATTATGAATATAAAATATATTCAAACGAATCCCGACAAAGCCCTTATTTCTCTTATGTATTTGAACTAGAACTAGAATTATGCAGGTCTGGAGGAGCTGATGATGCAGCCCGGCCAGGGGCGGATGTAGGGATGGCTCAAGCTCGATTGAGTACACGCGGATATTACAGGTAGTTGGGAGGTGTAGTGTACATGTGCCCATGTCACGTGTTAATCTCGTAAGTCGTAAGCTAGGGTTTTAAGCCATTGGGTTTATAAACCTCTCCCGGCTGAGATAATCCTAATGCAAGGGATTCCCGTACTCCCACGTAGTGCTTTCAAATACAGATAAGTTTTTTAATGCATAATAAATAAATGTAAATCGGATTTATATCACGCTCCTAGAAAAGAAACAATTGTATAATGAAATCTTTATTTGGGGATATGTCACATAGGGGAAGCCGGGTCTAGTTGATACAGGTTATCAATTTGTTGGTGGTTGTAGACATCAATCGTTGTCTACACCCAGTGTAGACAAAACAATAAACTTTAGTTTAAGAACTTAAAATTACAAAAATAAAAAAAGTAAAAGTGTATCAACTAGACCCACTCTTCCTATTACTTACAATTAGTAAGTAAATACTGTATCAGCGTCCACACGACACGACAGTTATTAACTCAACCGATTCACGTGTTTGCTAGACTAGAACTGAGACGTTCAGTCACGCGGCCAGAGCGCGTCTAGCAGCGCTCATGGCATTGTGGGTAGGGGTAGGGATGCGGGCGTCCATACACTTTGCGGTTCTCCCTACCACTCCAGTCATTATAAATACCGTTACTTACGATGTCCACGTCGCAGTCTACATTCAGGTCTTATCGCTTGAGCATCTTTATTTAATATTTATTAAAAAGTATTTATTTAGAAAATATTGACATACTGTTTACTTAATAAATACAAAGTAAATATATAACATAGTAAATTTGTAAATAATTCTGAATATGTGGGCGATATCATACCTCTTCTTTTCTGTTAATAACGTTAATTATAGCTCAGTATAGACGTCGTGAATGTTTGTTAATTAGGTTGTCATTAGTAAATTAAGATAAATCATTAGAAAAACTGTCAGTTTTTGATTTTCAATTTGTACACACCTCCACCGACAATTTTATATCTAATTTTATGTTCTCAATGATTAACAACGAAGACAAAAGACCTCAGGATACTTTTGTTTAAAATTAACCACAACTGGGGAGAGGTAAATATATTTCTAATCTAAAAGTATTGCCTTCGGAAGCAAAGTGATAGAATCAAGGATGTGAAGCAAATATCCCAATTAAGGATAGTGAAAGGAAAAGCATCTTACTTGTAAAATACTGAAAAATAAGCGACCGTTTCTTGAACTGTAGGTGATAACAAAAAATATGCCAAATATTCGCTAATAAATCGTGGTATATAGTAGGATAATTGGTGGTGGGAGGGAGGGGATGAAGGGGGAGAAAGAGAGAGAGATTGGGTGGACCGTACAAGGGACATCGGGGAAGAGGACAGTGTGATGGTGTAAAAAGGAACAAGGGATGGAAGATAATAGAGGATGGGGAGGGAGAGCTGCTAGAGGGATGAAGGGAAAAGGTAGCAGTACTTGCGCTACAGCAAAGCGTAGCCAGGTCTTCTAGTATAATTATAATATATAACAAATCTAATTTAAACCAGTCAAATTATGAAAATGTTAAACTTTGGTATTTTAATGTTCATCAGCCACTTCAGAAAGCCTCAATCGGATGGAGCAATAAGAAAAAGATAAAAAATAATTAAAAAGTAAATACAGCTCGACCTGCTGATGTACTTGCTGGAGTAGAACTGAGACGTTCAGTCACGCGACCAGAGTACGTCTAACAGCATAGTCGGTAGGGTAGGGATACGACCAGTCGATGCACCGCGCGGTTCTCCCTACCACTCCAGTCATTATAAATACCATAACTTATGGCGTACACATCGCAGTATATATCCAAGTCTCATCGCATAAGTTTCTCTTTGATACTTATTAAAAAGTTTTTATTTGGCGAATCAAATTATTTTCCAAATATACACTAACATAAGTAATTATATACTATTAGTGAATTAGTAAATATTTATGCATTTGTATATAATTATAATATTTAACCATTCTAATTAAAGTTAATGAGTAAAAAACTTATCATAGTTTAAGGTTCTGCTTTATCAGCGGATTCAGAAATCCTCAATCGGACGGAGCAATGAGCAAAAGAACCAAAACAGACGAAATAAAAAATAAAAAGTGTATCAATTACACCCAGTCTCCCCTATTCTTAGTAAGTATACTTCTTAGCTCGACCTACTCATGTGCTTGCTTGCTGAACCAGAACTGAGATGTTCAGCCGCGGTCAGCGCGTGCAGTAGCTCGCACGGCATAGTGGCTAGGGTAGGGATACGAGTCGTCGCTGCACTGCGCGGTTCTCCCCACCACTCCAGTCCTTATAAATACCGTAATTTACGACGTCCACGCCGCAGTCTACATTCAGGTCTTATCGCATTACATCTCCTCTTTAAAATTTATTAAAAGTATTTATGTATTCAGCGAGTATTGACAAATTATGTATATTTTATATCATATGTATTTATAAAATGTGTTTAGAAAATAAAAAATATGCATTTAATCCAATGAAATTGCGCAAATCATATCTCTAGTAGAATTTTTGTCATCATTGCTTACGTTAGAACATATTACCAACGTGATATTTCCCAGGTTCCTCATCTATCGCTTTCCCGCACATATGTGAAGCTTTTTCCAGTGCTTGCGGTTTTTTCCGCTTCCATTTAACTGGTATCCCGTCCTCTTTTTCTGCGGCCTTCGTAGGTCTGTTACATTTTCTCGATTAATACGTTCTGCTGCCATGCTCCCGGCCTGCTTATCGTCGTGTTCGGCTTGTCGGCTACAAGTCTTTATTAGATTATCGTCCATGTCAAGGCGTAATAGTTTTATTTGATTGATTCTTCACTTTGCGGTGCGCGTGCACCGAGCGGAACCGGCGCAAATTAGTGATAAGTCAGGAGCAATTAGTTTTCTTATTAAATTGCTTTATCTCCTCCGTTGAACGCTACGGAGGAATTATTTGTTTTTCATTTGCGGTACATTGTCAGACTGCGATTTCCGAGTGGTATTTGTGCGAGCGCTGGCAACTTCTCATTTACTTGTATTTGTATTTGCTTGGTTCGTGAATAGAACGCGAGATGTGCAGCTCCTGTTGCTCCTGCTGGCCCTGATCGAACAAAGCAGCATGCAATTGCAGTGGTGTTGTGTAGTCGACGATGTGTTCGACGCAGGCGCATTTTCTCATGCCGATAGGATACTGGGATGTTTTCTTGCCGGTCGTTTTACTATTTAGCGCTGATGATGATTACTTTAGCGTGCTGGGTGAGTGCATCGTCGTGTGTTGTCTTCATCGCGCGCTGTGTACATTGCTCTATCCGATTGAGGCTTTTTGAGGCAGCTGATGAAGCGGAACCTTAAGATATCGAAGCTTAACATGGTAGAAATCAGCGTGTAATCATCTCATCTCAAATGAAGAGCCGGCGAAATGCCTCTAATTAGTCATCTCAATTTTCCACCGTTAGCAATCCCTTAGAGAGTTTACATTCAGGGTCTACATCCAATTCTTTTTTTTTTGCTTCTGCTTAAATAATTAAGTTAATTAATTGATAAATATGCTTATGAAGCGTTATTTCTGTGAAGAAATAAATGGATGAATAGAGCGTCAAACTAGAACTGGTGGAAAATACGAGAAAATTCAGCACGTTGAATGCCAGAACGAAAAATAATGAAGAGAGGTTTGCTTCCTCCCTCTATGGACCCCAGCTTGATTTTTGCGTTGGCTGCTAATGCTTGTTTTCGATGTTGCTTTTTATAATTTATAGAATGTTTGCGCGGCCACTCTGGGAAAAGCGGCATGAAGCGCAGCGTTTTCCAGCACACCTTGTGCTCCAACGATTATTAAGTACACTGGTGCCCTGTGCTAGTTGCAGGGTTAAAAATATACTCCGCTGCTGGTGCTGGTACACGCGTTAAGTAAGGGGGTTTAATTAGCGTTGCGATTTTTAATGGCGGACAGCCGGGACGTGCTTTTACCAGAGATTAAATTTTTATTCAGTACTTCAGTTTATTCTTTATTTCAATAGCCAGCTCGTGACATGATTTAGCAAGCGCATTTTTCGCGCACAAGTGGTGTGTTGTCTGTGCACAGGTTTTTATTTCGGCGGACAGTGGGTGTATTTATGGTTTAATTAATTTCGTCGACCGCGATCCTGCTTGCTAATCGCGAGTCGTGCGTGCACGACAGCAGCTGTAATCATTCATCAAGATTTGCTCGGATGGGAAAACGAAAAATACGGGAAGAAAGACCAATTAAGCGAATTGTTTTTGTGTGAATAACCGACATAAATCACGCAGCCGAAGAATGCCGAACAATGCACAATGAACCGGAATACTTTTATGCGGGCATGCAAGACATATAAATTGAAAACTAGGAAAGAATCAGTAGAGTTAATTAATATTTAACAATACCTGCTAATCAATAGTTTGATAAAACAACCCTGTGATAAGGTGTATACAAAGCCGCTGATAGTAACATGTAATCTTGTGCGCAGTTTAATAAAATTATCATGATCTGCGTTTTTTTAAATTTTACGGTCCAACCTGGTAAAATCGTCAATTTGGGAGTGCGATATCTTTTGTTCCACATATCTCAGTGCCTAGAAAAAAAATCACAGATGTTCATCGGGCAATTGGACTTGTGTAAAGGAAATTCGAAACGATTTTTCAACTGCATTAATTTAAAAAGAACTGAAGCTAAGGCATCTGTAGGAAATTCCACTTTTTATATAGTAAAGTGAGGGAACATGGGACCACTTTGTTTTAAGTCTAAAAATTCAATTTTTTTTTTAATAACTAGTTTAACCATCTGACTTCATCATACAAAAATTTCAGATTTTTTACTATACAATAAAACCAAAAATAATGCAATTCTCCAAAACGTGTTTTTTTGTCTCAATTGCAGTGCACAACAGACAGTTAGTCTCCCTATTCCACTAGTTCGCACAGCCGTTCATCGCTCAGCGGTCCAAACACCCCGAATACGAATTGTAGAACCTACAACTCACATCTCATGAAATGAACTGATAACATGATTAAATTCTCTTGACACGGCGTCAGGCGACCTTAAACTACATTGATCATTGAAGATCCACCGCAATAAGTGCATTAATATTGCTGTAGAAAAATTCTACGTTTGTTTATTGCCTAGCTATCACAATAATTATTCAAATCCACTCAAATTTCGGGTGCTGGCATAAAATATCGTTCTGCACGCCTATGATTTTTTCAAATCAAGCAGAGGAAGGAAACGAAAGATATAGCGACCTGTCCCACGTTCCCCTTATATCCGCGTTCCCGTATCTTACTAAAATTTATTTTCTAGTTATCGAAAAAAATTGGCTCCATTTTCGTGTATACTTATGCAATCGGCTACTGAACACCTATGCATTTTTACTAATCATTGAACTGGAATAAACAAGAGATATATCACTGGAAAAACACCTCAAATTTTCGATTTCAAGAGGTTTAGCCGTAAACTATAACCAAATCCTTTCATGTGTTTAAAAAACATTCAAAATGATGCAGGGTATTGTAATTGTAAATGAATATAAAAAGATGTCGCCTGATTCCGCTTAGCTAAATCGAATAGGTATCGAGATTTTCGAAGAAAACTGCTTCAACTTTCCCTTTAATACTTCGAAAAGCATCACTAGTTAATTAATATTTAACAATACTTGCTAATCAATACATACAAACACGTTGATAATCTGTAATTTTGTGCACAGTTTAATAAAATTACCATTGTAAGTTTTAGTGCTATCTTAATCCCTTGTGCCCGGCGCCTCCACATATATTCATATCGGGTTGAAATTATGGTAATACCGTCATTTGTGGAAAATCGATTGGATGGTGAAAAATTGATAAAATTCTCAGATTTAGGACCAATGAAAATAATGCACATTAGCGTGAAAAATTTAATAAGAAATTTCATTTTATATGAGTCGGAACTCTACCAACAAACGACTAGAAATTGATCAGGGATGTTTTTTGAGAATGTTATTGAATTTTACAAGTTTTTAGCAGCAATAGCAACCAATTTCTAAAATCACAGGAAAAATAAAAAATAATAATATATGAAAAATTTTTGATTAATACCTGTATAGAAGCAATTATTATTAATAGAATCAATATTTTTGCAGGTAGCACTGCTTGTATTATAAAAAATAATTGAGTTTTAATAAAGGCACCAATTGTATCATGTTGAATTGAACTATTATTCATTATTCTACTTGTTATTAGTTTCATTTAAATTTATAGTTTTGATAAATTCGTAGTAAATATAACTGAATATTTTATTAAGTGCTTTACACTTTTAATGAACATTAAACTAGAGATCTAAGTTTTAAAGCAATTTATATATTGATATTTCGAAAGAAAACTGTATTAATACTGTCTTTATGTTCCACAAATATTCATCAAGTTAATCGGGTAATTAAGTCTATTATTTATATTAATAGATATGACATAAAACAAATCGAAAACATTGAAGCAAAGAATAAAATATGAGCTGCCATTGAGCTTGGAAGAGAAATAGATATAAAATTATCGAAAAGTTGACAAAATTGATATAAGGCAATAAAATCAAATTGCCTTCCGCTTTCCTCACGAAGCGCGCGCATAATTTAGTAGTTTATAACATAAAATGAGCGCATTGAATAGTTTCATAGATTCAATTTCGGCATTTCGAAGGTCGTAAAATTATTAGTGTATTACTGTATCTGTTTCTGGTTGTTTCTTCCATTTCCACGATTTTCACGGTTCAGAACTACCGGATTGGCGGCGAACTCAGCATTACGGAACGTACGCGTGGTGCGGAAGAATTTTATTACCTTCTCTCTTTGATAAATACTTAAAATCACATAAATCACCACAAATAGCCACGAAAATGTTTTATGTTTTCCTGTAGCTATTCCATTTGTTTGCATTTTTTTATTACACGATTAAACCTCCGACTTATTTCCCAGGTAAAGTCAATTAGTAATGATAATAACTGAAATGATAAATGTAGATATATTGGCGTTTTTTTTCTGTATAGAAGCTGAGTAATCAAAAAGGCGACTTGGCTGGCACAGCCATGTAATGTAAGAATGACATCTTCAGGAATGACTTGACGTCAACTCATTCCTGGAGATTAAATTTCTTTTTTTTGTTGTTATATTTACATATAAATAATTATAATTATCTGTATTGAAATATTCATACTAATCCGCAGGATTTTCATTGCATTGAAAGTAGGTGACAGCTAATCTTTATAGATTTGAAGGTGCTAAATTGAAAAATCTTATCAAATTTTCACTATCCCACCGATTTTTCCACAAATGGCGGAATTATGATAATATCAACCCGATAAGACTATATGTGGAGGCGCCGGGCACAAGCGATTACGATAGCACTAAAACTTAGCGTAACCCATCATTCAAATAATTTTATTTTAGCAAAAAGTTATTGATAAATTCAGTCCTTAGAGGCAGTTTCAAATGAATATGAAAGACAGAGAGAGATTTATATGGAACATAAGATACCCGAAACTACCTCGCAGTTTTCTTTTCTCTATATAGCTAGCAATTATTTTTGGTCGTTTTTTGCATTTCTCCACATTTCACCCTAAACTGCATTTTTATGAAATCAGATAGATTAAATCTTACTACCTATTTAAAACTAGCAGGTCCCTCCACGCTTCGCTGTTGCACTCTCCATCTTTATATATAATTATCCTTAAAACAAAATGAAATAGTGTTTAAAAAGTATTATTACACAACGATATTGTATCGCAAAAACAAATAACGCTGTATGCAACAGAAAGGAACAGCTCAGAAAGGAACCGACCACGCGTCTGAGCCGCGCGCCATGGTACCTCGTAGTACACCCCCCTCTCCGCATCGCAGGCGCCCCTCAAAACCACCAGTTCCTCATTAATTTACAATGCTTATTTTATCAATAGAAAAATTAAATGTTATTTATTTCTTTGGAATTACACTGATTTAGTTGGGTGGTCCAATAACCCTGCTACCCGTACCGAGTTACCTATAGCATGGGACAATTGGGACGAAAACCACGTTTTGGAAAATTGCAATAATTTAGGTTTTATTGTAGAGTAAAAAATCTGAAATTTTTATACGATGAAGTCAGATGGTTAAACTAGTTATAAATTGATAGACCTAAAACAAAGTGGTGATGAATATTTTTCAAAAGGCGTCCCAGGTTCCCCCACTTTAATATAGATATAGATATTAAAATAAAGACACAGCAAAACCCAAGGACAGTAAACTACACAGGATGGCCAGATCCCTATGCTGCAATGTTA
>JAODVP010166099.1:8668-38775 GCA_025400035.1 Tetradonia laticeps
TTGATGAAACATTTTCTTTAAAGCTAATAAAAAGTCCGGAAAATCTTTTCGAGATGGTGTTACCGTAAGAATTTCTACTTCCGGTTCTGGGGATTATACATTTTCGAATGAAAGCGGCAGTTTCAAAATTCTTATGAACGAACTGGAAGTTACCAAAAATATAACTTTATACATGAAAATATAGTAAGTAATATGTAGTAGGCATTTAGTATTAAATTTGTATTTGACTGTAAAATTTTCTACTTCCGGTTTGGGAATTACCCACGTTAGGTCAGAACCGGCAGTATAAATGTTTACGCTCGAATCCAGAATTTAGTATTGCAACTTCGTACATATTTATCCTAGATTAAAATAAATAATGGAAGTTACTCAAAACAAAACCTAACACAACACAAAAATATTAAAACAACGTAGGAAACTGGTATTAAAATATTTCCATTACTACTCTCATGATTTGATGAAACGTTTTGTCTGAAACTGTAAACATTAAAGCTTTACATAAACTTAATAAGGAATTGTATATGTTTATATTTCTGGTTAAAAATGGAGTGACTTAATCTTTAAAAATACATAGGTGCTATATCATCTCCACTTTCATGATTTAATAATTATAATAATACAATCTTTTTCGGAATACTTTACCTATGAGATTTTGAATCTCCGGTTTCGGGAATTATCCTTTTCTGGACGATACCAAATTTAATCTTTTATATACGAATGCAAAATTTTTGTTTGTAAGTTCCAACGGTTTTTTTTCTTTCCATTAAGTCATATTCAGGTTACTCTTGATTTTCAACTTCCGTTTTCCACCATAAGTTCTTTTTTTAAACTTTACATAAAAGTAGTAGTTAGTAGTAACAGTAAAGTAGTAAGAAATTGTAGGAATTTGGTTTCAGAAACTTTACATTAAATATTAAAACTTCTCCTTAAGACCGGAAGCGACCTGATCTTTTCCACTTTATTGATTTGATGAAACGTTTTGTCTCACACCGTAAAAATAGCGAAAAATAATTCCAGCAGGGAATTTAGCAACCCTAACGCACTAATGATCAAATTTTTGATTTCAAGTTTCTACGTGCTCTTCTTAAATTTCGATTAAGTTATATTTGACGACATTTCCGGATATCAATTTACAATTTCGACTGTAACTTACCAAAAATAAAAGTTCATATAAAAGAATTTTACAACTGTTTTGGTGCCGGGAATTACCTATTTCCGGACAGAAACGGAAGTTTAAACATTTATATACAATTACAACATTTTTGATTGCAAGTATTAATATAGATATATTAAGAAATCTTAAGACATTTGGTATTAAAAACTCTGCTTTATCTATGCATGTATGCTTTAACTTTCATCCAAAGCTGGAAGTGCCTTTATCTTCTTTACTTTCATGATCTGATGAAACGTTTCATCGGAAATGTTAAAAAATAGCGGAAAATCTTTTCGATATTGTTCCTTGTCCGTAAAGACCTGGACGTTCTAAAACCAGCCGGAAGTGATATGATATTTGAAAATAGTTTCTATATTCATAATGAAAATGAAACTGATGAACGTGAAATATTTTTAATAACGCCATAAAGTAATGTTTATTCTTTTAACTAGAAAATTGAAATATTGTTCAAAAATATTTGAATCGTTTTTCTGCTTGCTGAATGCAATTAACCTTATATGTGTATCAACATCAACGTGAACACAGTTTGGGTCCGTTTGCACACACTGCAATAAGCAAAATTTTGCGATGCACGCGAATATTGCGCCGATTCGGTCACAACGCTCTGGGCTCTGTCGAAAGTTTAAAGCACATCAATAAATTTGCACATTTGCAATACTGCGCGAGATACAATTGCAGTGGCAGTATGGTCGGTTTACTGATATCGTTGAGATAAAAGCGCAAAAAAAAAAAACAATATGTACGTATTTCGACAGACCCAATATAAATGTGAAGCAATTCGGCGCGTTCGCCACGACCAGCCAGACAAAATATATAAATTCGTGGCAAATGTTTTAAATGTGCGCGAATTGCGCGGTAAATCATAGCAAAAGGGTTTCCGAAAAGTGGCCGAGGCCATTTGCAAAGACATATTGGAGGGCTGCGTTGAAATAATACGAATCTCCTTGCATAAAAAGAGATCTACGCGCCTTCACGGGAAACACGCTTTTTACGTTTTGTCAAGCATTTGGTTCTTTGGCATACACCGCTACGGCTCGAGCACATTCCGGCAACATTTCCGCCGTGCCGTGCCAAGTCGGGCGAAAAAATTGAAAGTTGGTGAAATATATTTTTCAGTCTCATCCACTTATAATGCTTGTCGGAATTGAACAAAAACCGGAAAAACAATTGTACAGCTTGTCAAAGTTTGATACAGCGGAACAAAGAACATGTTTGGCATATCCTGTAGTATCTATCACAATGCACAACATAGCTAATAATGATGTACAGATATTGATTACCTGCTGACCCAATTTGCCAAAATTTGCAGATGTCAGCGCACAATATACCTGTGCGGTGTGGCATCCCACGTGACTAGTCCGAGTCCGATTTTTTCGCTTTCATTAAAACCGCATCACGCCAGCTCATCTGTATCGAGTTTCCCGATTAGCGGCAAATCGAGCAGTGCAATCAAGCGGCGTTCACCGAGTGATTTTCGCTGGGTTGTCGGGAAATCCATGCGGCAAAAGGGGGTAATTAATCGCGACTTTTGCTCGAAACGTCGAAACTTGCGCGCGGCTCGGGAGAATATAAATGCGCTCTGGTTGTGTACACGAATTGAGGCGGCCCGCAAGTTGTAACTTTCAATAATAATCAATACTTGCTTGTAGTTTGCCTCTGCAGTCGCGAGCTGGGTGCTGTTGCGTTTGGAAGTCATACTTCGTTAACTTGGAGCACCATCCGTGCGGTTACTTGTAATATTGTTTGCTACATCGTCTTGTAACACCATCATACTAGTAAGCAGACTACATTGATTAGTTGCCACACTACCCGACCCTAAACCGTCAATACTCTGCAATACTCTGCAGCCATACGCAATCTAATTAGACAACTAATGGCGAACCAATATTTGCATTAATTCCCTGCGTTTTTGAGGTGAATACGTCTATATTATTGGATTTCATGGGGGTAAACCAAGGGGAACAAAATCAGCAATACCAAGCAGTATCCTTCAGATCGAAACTGAAATTATACCATTACGTAGGTGAAGGTTCAAAGAATTCATTACACGTAATTAGAATGCAACTTCGGCGCGCGTGGGGTAAGGGAAAAGCGCCGCCATTTTGATTAGGGATTAAGATTTTTGTTACATTTCTAATTTTGAATATACAACACTCCTGCGATTTGAATTGTACACTTTGCGCATGGACATCGTCAGCTGGTAGTAGTCTAATGGATTTAATAGAAAATTTGATTAGAATATACGAACATTTCCTGAATTTTCGCGCAACGCGCACAAATGGACATACGCTATTCGCAGGCTGTACTGGCGCAGAAGCAACGTTAATAAGATTATGAGACACGAGAGCATTTGTTATTGAAGCTGCAGGATTATCGCTCGACCGCTCGCTCGTCCCCGGGTGTAAGTTACGACTAGGATTTGCGGCGCAGCTACTCAAGTGGCCGGTAGCGACAGGACCTTATCCTGTTATCTGAGTTAACAGAAGCTAAGGACCTCGGCCCTCGATCTCGGATCTCGTTCTGGGTTCTTGTCCAGTTCGTTGCTTATCTGACATCTTCCACCAGCTCCTCTACCCTAGCTCCTCAACATTTCGTTTTGCGCTATATTTCGTAGGTTTTTAGTTTTCCACAACTGTCTATTTTCCTGAAGTTACATAATGCACGGATATTAGTTTGGAATAGTCCAAATTCGAGAGCTTTTAGCGCACCGACAATGCTTTGGGGAGTCTACCGAAACGAAGGTAGAAGTTTCCGGTGTGACGCGCCCGGACCATAAAGAAAAGTGACGTGCGCGAGGCGTGCATCTCACTCGGGAGCCATCCGGACACCCGTCGTGGGCTGGTCTCTATAAATTTTTAATTCTGCAGCATTGATTTATCGTCGGCCGGCGCCAAGTGGACAAACGGTACACGCGGCGCGTGTGTGTAATGGAATTGTGTAGTAAAGCAATGATCTAATAAAGCGCGCACCTACGGGATTTGCTCGGACGTGAGAATCGCTTCACCTCGAATCAATTTTGTAATTAGGGCCCGTCGGACGGGCGCGCGCGTGGTCGCTCGCTCAGTCGTGCGTCCCTCGGCAGTTCCTTGATTGGGAAATAACTCGTTAGTGGAAGGAGAGTTGCGCCGCGTAATTCTCCGCTTCGATCGGCAAACACATTACAACCGAGTGCACGGAGGTCCGACAAGTTGCGGGAAATGAAGGAGAAACCTAAAAAATACAGTTCTTGCAATCGTTTTTCCTCCACTGGTAGTATGCTAGTGATTAGTCTACATCTGCATTTTTTACTCATTGTTGGTACCTCTGCAAATTGCAATCCGATGGCTGAGTGCGCTCTTCTATTATTTTCAACAGCAAGGTACTCAAAGTCAAAGTTAAGTTCAATTTGCATATTCTCAGAATAAAATTTTATAACTTGGAATCTCAGCGGTTGTTGCGAGAGAGCTTTTCTACAATATGTAGCAGCTTCTTCTGGAACGCAGAACTTTGTGAAAGATTTACACATGCAGTCTTCAACACCACCAACTTGGATTTTGTTCCACGTATTGGGGGAATAATGTATTCATGAAAAATCCCAAGTTTCAGCCCGGTTGCGACCTTTGCACATCCGCGCGGAAATCTGTGAGCGTCCCTCATACAATATTAACGCATAATTGCTTTTAAGCGGTTTCGAACGTCGTACGGCACTGTTCACTTAAGAACATTCGTAAACATTGCATCGTGCAGTAAGTACCGACGTACCAAAGTGACAAAAGCTCTGAACCAAGGCCGGGATAGGAACGGGGAGGTATTTTTATGTGGGCGCATGTATAACGTTCGGCGGCGCAATAAGAAGGACCATAAAATTCAAAGAAACGATTTTGTCGTCGCCTTAAATTCTGCCTTATCTAGGTGGCGATAAGTCCCACGGGCAAGAAACTATAAACGAGCGCCTTCCAGGACGGAGGCGGGGGTTTAATTAGGACATTAAACGACCGTCGAGTCGTTATCCATAACTCTCTATAACTCGTGATTTTATTCCGAAAACGAAGGCTCGAACAAAGACGCATATACAGAAGTGTTTCCTAGACAGATCCCTTAAGTCACATCACATCTCATGCAAGGATCATTACCCGTGCAGGTAGTACATTTTTTGAACTGGTCTCCATGATGAAGCAGAGCAATTAATGATGATGATTAAATCTTCCAAGCAGGGATATCCATGTAACAAGCGTATAATTGTATCCTCTTCCCTCGGCCTTTGAAGGATCAATTGCCCCTCGGGTTGTTTAGTCGGAGGACAAAAGATTTGTTTTTGATTTGGACGGCTCATGTCTGTCGGAAGATGGAACGGTTTGTCCCCGACGAATCCGGACACGATTTTACGCATTAGCTGCCGCGCGGTGAGGGAGAAAGGGTTCGCTTTATCCAGGGCGCTAAGCGCGAATTAATGTAGAGGATTGTGAGAATGGGCGCAGCAGTTGCACACGCCGCGAGGGCGGCAAACAGACGGCAGCGCATAAACTTTCCGTTGCTCTTATGTTCCACTTAACTGACTTCCGCGAGAGTATAGACCAGGGGAGAAAACGAGGAAAAAGCGTAGAGTTAGGAAGTGCAACTAATTGCAATAAGGTTTCCAATGACTTCAAATGAGTGGAAAATGAGTACATTAACACTCGAAAGTACACTCAAAGCCAACCATTGATTTGCTCGTAATTTAGTAGACATCTATGTTATTACAACAGCAGATCCGCTTTATGAATTTCCAAGTGGTCCTCACATGTTGCGCCGTAATAAACCCGATGTTCCTCAGCCCCTCGAATCACAACCACACGCGATAACATAACGAATGATAAATGAACGTCGAAAGCGCAGATTCACGCGCTGAGCCGGCCCACAAAGAGGGGAAAACTTGATATAAAGCGGTCGCTGATAATTCCTGTATATTATTTCCGCCGCGCAGCGCTCGGGAAAACTTGAGCATCCATCCTCGCTCGCTTCGCGCATTCGCATGACCTAAGTATGTAGGATTAATAAATAAACGGAACGGCGCACGTACACAATGTGAGTAAAGTGTGCGTGCCCTATAAGTTGCTCAAATCTAGCGGCCCTCGTGAAAGAAACTACATTAAATGTTCCTCCAGACAATGCTTTATTGTAATTGCGTCTGCAATCCCAACGGATATCACCGAAAAACACTATTAGACGCTGCCGCATCTCATTCCTTATTTATTTAAACTTGCACTGATTTATTCTCAATGCTATGTACGCCAAATGTGCAGAGTAGGAAATCACCATCTTCAGCCTTCATCTCCCACATGCAGTCGAGGGAAAGCCCTCCAAACGAGCATTCGAATGCGCCATAAGTTTCCTCCTGCGGACGGGTTTCATGCCCCCGTCGATAAGATTTCACAATCGCACAATCTTGGCCGATCGCGCTGGATACAAATAAAAGCGTTCGGGGGAAAACCTCTCGATCATCCTGGCCGCTCTGCAGAAAAATTCTCCTCCGCGCAACATTATTTAATCAGCTACCTGCTACTCTTGCCTGCAGTCGGAGACATTTTACGGCTTTTCGTTCCGTTTCTCTCGTCGTTTATTCTCCGTTGGCAATGTTCGTTTACCGACAATTTCATCCAGGACCCACACCTGCCTGCAGTTTTTGTTCGACGCATCTATCCCTTCTGTTTTTCTTGAAGAGACACTGTTTGCTTCGCTAACATGTACTATTTCTACTAGCAAATAGGTTACGAGCCCTATGTGCGATGATGTTTGCATCAACTTTAATTTTTATTATTTTCCTTCGTTATTTACTGCATGGCGTGAGTTTAATGCGGATGCAATATTATTTATAGCCTGACGTTTTATCACATTCCTTCATAGGCCGTATTTTAATATTTTCCTGCTACCAGCGACTAGCGACTCACTCGTTTGGGTTTTTATTTTAGAAAGGAGTTATTCATAATATTATGCATCATCTGTGTCATCTGTCAGGTTAAGTGTTTTATGTTCGTGGGGCGGCATATTCGAGGATGGCAATTTTATTACATTTTTCATGCGGGTCTCCTGAAGAGCATTGGATGATAATGACTTATATGAAAACATTTCCTTATTCAATTGTAACTTTAGATTACCTTGAATGCATTAAACACATCAAAATGCTTTAATTAAGAGTCTGAGTTTAGCAACTGATAGTGCAACTAAATGACCAGTATTTGGTTGCAGGAAGTAGCAAACAGCCCTAAACTTTGCTCCTTTATCATTTAGTGCAAAATTGGTCACTTCTCATGAGAAATGCTGCACTGCTGCTGCCTTGCTTACAAATCTTCCATGCTTGCACATAAATTGAAGAACAATTCCATTGTTACCCACAAATACTGCAAAATTGATATTTACCAATAATTCATCTTGAACACAAAAGCTTTTTCGTTCCCATGATTTACAGATTTAAAGATGCTGATACAAAGGAAGGCTCTGTCTTCGTCTCATCCCGTCGATTCCCGACCTTAACGATCCAACCAAATGGCGGGAGATTTTATTGTGCTGCGTTATTTTATAGTTACAACGTGTGGAGAGCGTCGTACGTCGTTGAACACACATTGTCAACCAGCTTAACCCGAGTTATCCTGCATCGCAACAAAGACCAGGGAGGGCATCGACACGTACCCACATTTATCACTTGAAACACGTTTGCGCGAAACTCGTAATCACTCGCGATGAACATAAAACGACTCTATAGGCTCGGTCCATCGGTCGACCGCGCCAGAATCGAATGACCGATGCATTTGTAGGTGGTACTTTTATTTCCCAACACGTTGAGTGTTCTTTAAGTGCTCGCCGCGTTGGCTGTCAGCCATTTGAAAAGGAAAACTCAAGTCTGGGCCATAAATTGATGATGTTGCGAGCGCGCGAGTACGTACTTAATAAGCTCGTGTGCATTTAAGCATCGACGCAATTTTTTGAGCAGCAGCATTTGAGCAGAATTAAGTAAGTAGTAAAGTCTCCATTTTATTTGGGTCGTGGAGCTTCAGGCGCTCATCTTGCTACATATTTTTGCGCGCTTATGGCTGCAATTGCGTCGCGCTTATTCTGGTCCGTCTTTTATGACCTTTTTCCTTATTCAAATTGTACAATCGAACAAAATATCATAGATTCCTTTCTTTACTTTTCCCAACCCCCGAAGTTTCTTTTAGGAGCGGTTGAGATTAAACTCTAGCTAATATTTGTACAATACACCTGAAAACACTTCTTTCGGATTTAAGTTAAACTTCACATCACGTCCGTCTAATGAAGATTGACTGCAATCTCTTCAAGGTATCAGCACCTTACTGAGAATTTCGCCAGGTCGTCAGTCTGCTTCCGCTCGCAATATCGTAATTCTCGTCGACCATCATATGTTGTTACCAGATTATGTTATCGCTGTAAACGTCCAATCAATGCGTCATTGTGCGGGTGGACGGCCATTCTACATGACCGAACGGGAATAATGCGTGAGCTGCTGGAATGGGCATGGAAAGAGTGCAGACCTAAGGCAGATCGCATTGCTGATCTCCCTCGTGTTTCTCATTCTTCTCGAGGCTTTATTTTATGTCGATTTCAGCACAATGCGGTGGGATATGCTATGCAAGCCCTCGTTTCGACATTGTCCTCGCCTCGGAGCGGATGGACGTTGACTCTCGTCGGCGTTCAGGACCCTCGGTCTCAACTTTCAGCCAACTATCACTTTATTGTTAAAGTGAAAACGGTGTAATATATGTTGAACGAAATAATACTGGAACTTTCTGTAGACTACCTAAATGGACTCTACCGAAATTGCAGACAATAAAAACAGCTATAATTGCATTGATTACATTCTGAAATTCAAGCAATTTCAAGGTTATATGAATACGCGTGGGGTTAAATATAGTAACAAGCGCTAAATATAAAACGCACGTTTGTATAATGCACCAGTCACATTTATTTTCATTACGATCCCGCAACATTAAGCAAGTGACACTCGGCGCGTTGTGTTTACGGAACGGCAACCAAAATATAGGCCAATTACGGCGCGAGGGACTTAAAATTCTGCTGATGGTATAAATCATGCTCGGGAATAAACTATATACGTCGCCGTCGCTGCAATACGCCGCAGTCGAATAAAGAACGGCGTCTTCGTTTGTGCGCGCATGGTTTTTCCACCAACTCCGAAGCTCCGACGTACTCCGACATTTTCGGCTTGCTCCTCGGTTTCAATTTTACGCTCTGCCATCGCACAATGCATTTTCGCGTTTTGTTGTGCCGCTTCTTTGTTGAATTCAGACAGTTTTCTATAGTTTACCACTTCTGAGAGACTCTCTCGCTCAAATTAACGCGCAAATTACAACTATGCTGGTAAATTGAAAATATGAACAAGTAATTTAGAGCATAAAGGCAATATTCCACTGTTTAACATACAAACTTCATGCGTTTAACTTTTACAGCTCTTCACGGGTGTTTTACCATAATATTATAATAAACCGAAAGTTTATTGTTCTTGCGGCACTACATAAAGTGACGCCGCCTTCGTTTTCAGTCTCGTCCTGTTTTCCACGGTCCCCGAAAAGGATGTTTTCAACAATGGGAAAAATAACCAATTTTATAGACTCCAGGCGCGGCCTGCTCCTTACGTATGCAAAAGTACGCATAAAAGAGTGGAGCTTCGTGCGGAAATAGGAACTGAAGGAAAAAGAGGAAAATGGTGAAGGCGCAGAGTTTTTTCCTACACCGGAGGTAAGGAAACACAATTAAAGACGTCTTTTTGAGTAGCATATTCTTGTGGTTCCGTTTGATAAATTTAATTCCAATCGCAAGTGAGATATATTTGTTTATGATATTAAGCCGTATAACCCAATAAAAGTGCAAATATTGAGGAGTTGTACATTCCGAGACAAACCTGAATCTAATTCCCTTCTATATCGATTTGTCAGTATAAATTTCCCGACTTCGCTCTGGGAAATTCTGCAAAGTGCTTGCAATCTTGGCACATTTTCCAATGCCCATTAATTTCGTATCGGCATTGTTTTTTCGTACTTTACAGCTTAGTCGAGCAACTTTAATTTAAATTATAGCAGACCTCGTTTATTAAGCACCTCTTCGGTGTCCTTTAGTGAATTATTGTGTTGAATCGAAACATTTTGCATCCGTGCGCTTTTGCCAACAGGGCAAAAGGACGAGGACCGTAAGTTGGATGCTTGCCTGCTCGCGCGCATAGCAACCGACGCGTATATCCTTCTAAATATTGATAATGCCTTTTTGCTGCTTGGTATCTCGTTTGTTGGCGTTCATGTTGTAAGAAACAACTAACAGGAAGAATCTCGTTATATGCAGATTTATGTGATTCCGTCGTTTTTTTGCTTAGAGTTGAACGGAGAAATAGAAATATACCTAAAGTATCGTTTGTGAATCACAGCAGTCGCAATTTATTCAAGAATATCGACAGCTGCAGAGATGCAGTTTGTTAGTATGTAAACCGAGGGTTTGTTAGATGATGCGTAGCAGACATGGGTAAGCCAATACAATCCCACATCAAAGTTGGTTGAACGTCACATGTCAATAGGAAATTTATCTATTAGGAATTGTAGAGATAATAAAAACTTGAAAATATAATAGTGATATATTGATACAATTATATAGTGACAATATTCAACAATACAGTTGAATATACAATAGAAATTTCATATAACACAATATGATCACATTCATTATGGAACTTGAAGCGGAAACTATTGAATTACTGCTGAATATTTTAAGTCAAATTAGAAATGAGATCATTTCTGGGCATGTAAGTAGTCTGTAGTAGGTGTGATCCGGACCTGAGCCGGATTGCCGGTTGACTGCCCTACCATTAAACCATCTGCGACCCTTATGTATACAGGAATCACACCAAGGAACGCACGGTGAGTGGTGCCTTGGGTGATTTAAATTGTATAGATAAGGACCGCTGGTGGTCTATTGGTAGGGAATTCAACCGGTAATTGATTTCGTGTTAGTTAACATTTTAAATTTTAAAATAATTTGAGGAAATTTCCTATGAGGTACCATTTTAAAATTTTCATAAATTTAAATAATAAAAGTGTTTTTATTAAGTGTCCACTTCGAAGTTTTTCTATCCTACCCAGTTGGAACCATAAGAAATAATGGAATTTACCCGGCGCCTTCACCAACGAAAAGTCAGAAAAATATATTAAATTATTCTTAGTACTGACAGTGTTCTGATTAACAAAAAAAAAAAACTATAACCTAAAATATAAATGAACGCGGTTGAACGCCACTAGCCAATAATGAATTTATCTAAAAGGAATACTGTGGATAGAAAAGCTTGAAGAAGATACAATTTGGTTGATTGGAATTAAATTCAATGAAATTAGGAAAACCTGGAAAACGTCCTTTAATAACTTCCGCCGCGTTGGACTTTGGAACGCAATAGTTTCACTAATTGCACAATTCAACTAACACTTGTTGTTGGCGCGAGCTCCCCAGATGGAGGAAAAAAGTTAAACTCGTTTGTTTAGGGTTGTAGGGCTGTGGAGTGGAAATAACTAACTGCAGCAATGGGGCGTAGTTGCAGTTAAATATGGAGCACCGCGCGGCAGATACAGGGAAATAATGATCGTAAGCAAGTTGCAAGCGTTTTAAAGCCAGCGATACTTTTCTTGTAGAAGCGCTAAGGCTGTTTTACCGTTATGCCATGTTGAATATTACAGGAGCATCGGTACGACCCTACAATGGGAATGCACCTGGAACTACCCGGATGAGGGAGAGCATTGCCACTCTGAAATTACTTGTAGCGCAGGCACGACTGCCGTCGACGCAAAGTTTGAAAGGGAATAGAATTGGTTCGATGTTTATTTAATTTGTTCGTTTATTAAAGCTTTCAATTAAATTTTTAAGGTTAGCAGTTAGTTGGAAAGTTGTACAACACAAATTTAGATGGAGCAAATTGAATTATGCGAAGTAATTAGGTGCTTCAGATAGATTTTTATCCACAGATTTCACCGAGGATGAGAGAATTGAAATAAACCTCTAAAGCGTAAATTAAACTAGGTGGTTGTTGAGTATTTATACATATTTGTTTTACAGATAGTTGTGTTGATATTTCCAATTACTAAATGGAATTTGTTTGTTTAATTTAATAGTTACCTAGGATTAATTAGCCGCGAGAGTTTTCCAAACATCGCTGTCCATGGAAAATTTTATATTGAATCATATTAATTATTGAAATAGTTGTTTGCTTTTAATTAATAAAAATGATAATAAATATTCCATTATACGGATATTCTTTGTTTACTGATGATTTGTAAATATTTCGGTCGTAATTTAAATATCTTTAATATAGGGAAATACCAATACAATGATATATAGGAAAACGGGATGAGATGGGCTTCTTACCTCTTCAATATGGTATTTAATAGTTGTGCCCGAAATTTGAGACAATTCGGAGGTTTATTATAGTCAGATAATAAACAAAAATGTTGACATCCTACAATTTTTTTTTTTAAGAAAATAATGATGCAATTGAAATATAAGATCCTTGATTTCATATTTTCATTTTTTTTTGAGGTACTGGAGAATTTTCGTTTTAACTTGAAAACCATAAATGCCATTTTTTAAAGTATGATACCATGTAATTCCTGAGGAAGTTTACCATCAAATCAAATACTATTTCAAATTTTTGAAAAAATTTTAACAGCACAAATTTATATTTCATATCCTTTTAGAAGGGGCGCTCAGGTTATTGTGATTAATGGCATTAAAAATTATGACCGAAATATTAAATATTATAACTTTTTATACTTGGATTTAAATGTAAGAATAAGAACACAATATTAAATTTCAAAAAAATGAAGGAAGTACTGATGATTTATGTGCGCATAATATAATTTCTTATTAAATTCCATAGACTGATTTATGAAGGCACTGAGCTAACGTACCTCACAACTAATTTTTTACTTCAAAATCTAACTTTCCAGCGTTATTGGTATTATTACCATCGGTGCAGCTGTTCCCAGAAATATTAATAGACACAACACATAACAATCCGTGCTTTGTCTTATTGCCATCTGTCGATGCAACCTCCTCAAGCCCAAGATAAATTAGTGGTATTAATATTCGCAACGCAACGACGACGACGTTACGTTACCGCGGGGAGTAATTAAAAGGACCGCGCGACGTGCTCGTTAATGCGAAATTGCTGCACTTGCCTGGAACTTGAAAAGTTGACGTTGGGATGCGCGCAGTACGCAATATTATTATTACTCACATCGGCTAGACAGTG
This sequence comes from Tetradonia laticeps, assembly GCA_025400035.1. NCBI lineage: Eukaryota > Metazoa > Arthropoda > Insecta > Coleoptera > Staphylinidae > Tetradonia > Tetradonia laticeps. The sequence continues at coordinate 22,114 of JAODVP010166099.1, forward strand.
TCTGTTATTACACGGATTGAGTACCACATAACGTCGTTACTATTCGAATAATATAGGCTCGAATAATAATCGATAAGGAAACTTGTATTCACATTTACTTCACTTTCAAGCACAGAGTTTTTATCAAATATGTTCCAGTTTTTAACGCCCCATTAAGGTAGATATCGAATATCTACCTTGGATCGGTATATACATTTCCGAGTTTACAAGATTTTCCCAGTACGGAGGAAAACATGTTAGGATATACTAATATAGTTACATTTAAAACGGAAAAGAATGCGGAATCGGTTTATCGCATCGCATTGAATTTGGCAATCTCGACTTGTAAAGGAAGCAGCAGGAAGAGAAGCATTTGAGCAAAAACGAACAGCAGCTACAGACTCACGCGCCATGGGGCATTATCACACATGCGAGCACTCGGGAAAATAAAACGGAAGTAAACCGGTTGGGTGGGGCGAGCGGGAGTAGTAAGTTCGCTTGTCGATGGTTCGACGCTGCGAAAAACTGTACGGCGACGACGGACGCCGGAATTCCTTATCGGCGAGGAAATTCTTTATCCTTCACGCGGAGGACGCGCATAGCCGCCGATTTCTTTCCGATCCATTCATCGCATTGGGCAACTTTTGCTGTTTGATGACGGCAACTCGCCAGATGCTCGAGAGGATAAAATAACTGTTTTAAAAGGTTCAAATTTGGTACCGACAAATAAAATGCATTTTATCTTGGATTCACGCTTGCACTGCGAAAGCTATTAGATTTAGTTTAGCATCTAGAATTTATAATTTAATTATTCAATCAAAGCAGCTATTATTTTCTATATTCCGAGATTAAACTCACAACCGCATATTTCTCCCTCCCCCCTTCAGTGTGTTGGACGTGACGTATTAATTATTTATTTACAAGTCCGTGCACATACAGAGCTTATGTGTTCGTGGCTAAAATCCCTCGGCGAGTCCATCGTATAGCCATTGCAATTGCACTTCTTTCAGCTTTAATTACACCTGCATTAGCGTGGGCCCGCTTTTAATTAAATTCTCTATTACAATACCTCATCGCCGAAATGTGTAAAATACGCGTGTGCAAGCAACCTACCTCGTTATCAAATAAACAAAAAGAGCGCGTGAAGTATAACAGAAACTGGAACAAAGGGAAAAGCAAAATTTATCATATGATAAAAAGCTTTGGTCTGTATATAGCTCCAAATATTTTTTCTTTATATTTATATAACTTCAATTTTTTCTTATTTTGACTGCGCTTTTGTTGTATCTCTGTGTTATGGCGTCTAGAAAATTTGGGTTAGGAATAGATAAGTTTTTATTTGATTAAAAATAAAGTTGCCAAAGGAGGTGAAAGATGATATTTTATTTAAAATGGAGATTGTGTTTCACCATTTGATACACATGCCTGAACTATTAATTGAACTTACTAAAGTTAGAATATCATCGCTTACATTACGTCAAAATTAAAATAATTTCTTAGTTTTGGATGGAAGCGCTTCAGGTTTTTCGTTAATATCTCACAAACTATAAATCTAATATAAATGTGATACTACTAAATTTCTAAGAAATTTCTATACCAGTTTTAATTTCTTTTGTTCCTAGAAGGAGGCGATCGAATAATTTCGATAATATCTGGAAAAATATAAATTATTTATTTAAATATATGATACTATTAAAATTCCTAAGGAAATTTCTAGTACCTATTATTTTAAAATTTGGAAAAATTAAAATTTATATATTTCACATTTTCTGGTGGAGCCACCTCAGGGTTTTTGCTAATACCTCACCAACAGTTTCATCTCTAATACCCCAATCAAAACATATATACCATTCACTTCCTGAGCAAATTTCTAAATATTCTGGCACTATTTTTGTCCACAACAAGTGCACACTTCACATTTTCGTCATCCTAAGCAACTAGCACTATAGGAGATAATGGAAATTAGCCAGCATTTCCACCTATGATAACTCGAAAAAATATGAGCATTCTAATTATAATTTATTTTTTTACCAATAATTCCTGCTTTTAATTAAATTCTGTATTAAAATAGTTCATCGCCAAAATGTGTAAAAACACGTTTGCATATCAGGTAGGATAGAAAACAAAGCAAACTTTTACGTTTGTTAAAAATAAAATTTCGAATGAGTGTGGATCCAAATTTCTCGCTTTATAATTTAGTAAATTACTATTTTTTCTTATTCTAACTGTGTTGTAGTCTTATCATTGTGACATGCCATCAAGATAATAAAGCTTCAGAATATGAAGACAATTTGGTTGATAACCAAGAAATATTTGCTAACATTTCCGTCGTTAAAGGGAAATTAAAACAAAATTTCATTCCCAAATCATATTTGTCCCACAACTTTCTGTATTTTTATTTGTAGACCAGAGGAAATTAGCTAGTTTTAATTAAAACTCAAACATAGCTGATCAATAATTCTATTAAATAAAAACATACGAAACTGAGTCAGCGAATGCATAAAAACGAGAAAAACATTTTGTTATTAAATATTTCATGCGTTTGCATGGTGATTGCGTCATTTGGCACGTCCCATCAGCCGATAGACAAATCGATAATCCATATACACTCGATAAAGTTCAGTTCACGAGTGATTAGAAGCGGATGCAGGCCGGTATATTGCTAAGTTGCGTATGCATTTGCCCGCAACGCAATTGTGCATCGTCGGGTATTATCATCCGGCGAAATGCTCGCATTGTTGCCAACTCAATAATACGCTCGCGTTGTTATTTTTGCGCCGAAATTAATTATATTCATAACGGCAATGATATGATTATAGAATAAATTAAATTTCCAGATTGGATTCGGCGCTCCGGGGCCGGCGGAATGCCAGCGCGGCGATAATCTCTGCTCCGGAGCATGCGACCTGCCCCACATTACGAGTGCATACATACAAGTTATTCATTATTTTATTACACGCTCGTGTAATTCCATTCGCGCATTCGAGCTGGGCGAGCGAAATACACGGAAATTAATAATTGTCAAAGAGTTGGCTCTGCTTGCCTGACAAATTTTACGAGTAATGCAGTTCTACATCAAAGCGGGCAATTATATAACCCGTCGTGTTGTTGCTATGCCGAATTCGCATGCAAGACATTCCAGCGCAGTGATTTTTAATGAATTTCTATATCTATGATGTAGTTTGATGTAGTTTGGGGTGCATAGTTTGATGCAGCATGCGCGCGCAGGTTGCGCTATTATTGGGGGTTTACGCTGTTATTGGAAAATCCAGAATGCAGTGCGTTGATGATGAAAAGCTCCGCGCGCAGAATGGAATTAACCGAAACGTCGAGCGGCTCGCGGATAACACATATTTTATCAGTGTAATACTCGCCGCCGCATTGCCGCGCTCGAATGCAGCTCGCTGCGAGTAAATATTCAACAATTTGTGGCTTGACAATCATGATTTATACACGTCACAGATACATAATGACACTAATGGCTTAATATAATTACTCGTTGCCTTTAATGGATTGCACTTTATGAACAAATGTCAAATGTGGCAGCGCGACGTATTTTTGCCCGGCGCTTCCACCGGACTAGCCGATGCCAGTATTGATGAATGTTGAACGTTGGTTTCGGCACGAAACAAAATAAATCCATGCCAAAAAACCCCAGCAAATCCTTTCAGTCGCTTTAACCCGTAAAAGGACTCGGGCAAAGCTCGCAATCCGCAGGGAACAATAAAAAGCGCAGATTAAAATTCTAACCCGTTGCAGGGAAAAAATTATTGATGGAAATTGAATTTCCTTATATTTGGTTTTCTCATAATTTCCGAATCCCCGACCGCTCATTCACCCAAATTTCCTTTTCTACCAGCTCACAGAGCGGAAAATAATCTAATAGTATTTATTCAATGGGAGCGCACGTAATTAAAGTTTGAAAGAATCGCATGCAGATTTCCAATCATCCATGGAATGAAAGACAGAACGGTTTCTGATTGAAAGCGCGCATCTTGAATTGCAACCAACAATAAAAATTAGGTGCTGGGAAATTGGCGAAAACGAAAATGAATTTTTATTGGCGCACGCCATTGTGTCGATGCGCAACACAATGGGAAATCGAAAATTTTCCGCTGCGTGCTCTGCTTTGTTCACAAATAGCACGCTGGTTCGCGATAATTGAAATCTTCGCTGTGTGCCAAAAAAAAAACAAAGACTCAAGACTAAAGGTAAAAGTATTGGAGGATAGTACTGATTTCATCTTTGATAGCTTTGATAGCACAGAGTAAAAGAGTAAAGAAATAGACAATGCAGATAAGTTTTACCGCACGATATATTTAACAACTTTTTAATCAGCTGCAGAAGCTCAACTCTTTAAAATCATGGCGAATTTTCACTTTGTTCACTTTTGCTCGCTTTGAGGCTTTATTTACGCATGCAATGGAAAGAAACAAGTGTATGCAACTTGTCTTAACAAGAAATAAAACTTCAACCACTAGAAATGTTTTATGAAATATCTACTAACTTTACATACAGTCTGTTTAAGACTTTATGATTTAGCTTGTAAATATATATGTATATATCTATCTATAACCTCACAGCGTGTATACTGTGAAGTAGAAACGAAACTTCTTTAATATTATTTACTGAACGCTGAGAACCTGAGAGATTTTCATATCACATATGCTGTAGTTTCCCGCGATGCGGAACATAAACAGGCACGCATCCCTGTTTTAATAAACTTCAAAAGGCTTCATCTCAACGAGCACCTCGCGGCATTTCGCTGCAGTAGAAAGAAAACTCCAGGTCTTAGAATATAGCAAACGCAGTGATGTGCCAAGTCGGCCGCAATACGTCTCAACCCCCCATGGCGCTTCATCGACAAGATGTATTAAGCTCCTCACAATATTGCCACATAATTAATTTAAAAAAACAACTTTCTTCTTAGACGCGCCCGGCGCGCTGCGGTAATCAAGTGGCAGTGTGAAAATGCGGGCAATGGGGGAAGATGATCCTCGAGATTGCTCTTCTCTCAGGAAAAAGATTAATTATGTTCCCGGGGCGCTATACTAAATTTTTCTTTAAGCAACATCAATCAACTTCCAATCTATGGCAAACATTGGTTTTCGGGTACGTGTATGTCGTACACGATATTGATGGAAATAGTTTCTGATTGCAATTATTACATAATAATCAATCCAGGGGACTTTAATTAATATTCTCGGTATATTAGCTACACTACAAACATGATCAATTGGCTGTCTCTGGAGAAATTAAAATGCGGCGACGTGTAAAGCTCGTGCAAACTAATGTTTCTATCTGCATATCATTGAACACAGGTGCGAGTCCTGCGCGTTTTTTAATCGCTGGAAATAATTGCAGGCATACATTTGTTAATTGTGACTATATTTCATAAGCAGAGTTCGAGCTTGTTAGTCGGTGTTATTAACTGCCCGAGTGACTAAAAAGCGGCTCAGCGCGCATTCAATATGCTGACGCCGGCTTTTACTGGAATAATATATGGCTTGGCAGTGTGCGCGAATTTGTTGCAGGCATATTTTATTTTTAGTTGTAGCGACATTTTGTTTAGGATTAAAAATCGCACTTTCGTTGGTGCTATTCATATAGCAGTTACATTTTCTATATAAGCTGAAATTTTTGTTAACGGGACTATATTGGGTGCTTTCTATTGGGTAATTCTTAAAGTTATTTTTACATTTACCTCGGTTAGGTAAGATTAGTCTGCAATTCTTGATGTTATTCTTGTTTTTACTAAGAAAATTGTTAATTACAGCTGAAGTAATTCAGTTTGAACTATAAAAACACTAGAAAAAGTAGCTAAATACATTTTCTTTATTATTTGAAATTATTGTGATATTAATACAGGGCGTTGCCAAAAAGTAATATTTTACACCAACTCTAAAAATTATTTTTACTTTTACATAGAAATTTTTTAATTATACGGTGGGGAAAATGGAACAAAAATAATCGCGCGGTACGAGTCATAAGTTCTTTTTCAATAAAACGTGCGGATTCTAATGCTCAAAACCGTGTTTACATTGTTTATGTAAGTCACATAGGTACCGCATTATATTGTATTTCTTCCCCTAAAATTTTTGTCAATGCACTTATACTGGGTGTTGTCCTAATAATGGGAAAATAATATTGTACAGAATTATTAAAATAATTTTAAAGTTCGTTTGAATTATTGTTAAACGTATCAAGCTACATGTGTGACAAAAATCATAAAGATATCAGTTCTTATTTATTTCTTAAAATTTTTGTAAAAGTATCTATACTGGGTGATGACGAAAATAATGTAAAATAATATTTGACTGTAATTCTTAAACTTATTTTTATTCATACATATTTTTTCGAAATTACTGTTAATCTAATCTAATCTAACTATAAATGCGAAAAAATTCAAAGAGAAAGCGAGAAACATTCTGTTTAATCCTTGAAATTCTTGTAAAGATGCGTACACTGCGTGATTTTAAAAATAGTGTGAAATGTAACATTATACTGCAATTCTTAAAATTATTATACTTTTACATTCCAACAGATAGCCAGTTATATTGTGTTTAATTCTTTAAATTTTTGTTGCGATACTGGTACTGCAGTTACTACAATTCTTAATTTTTTTTTTTACTTGTACAGAGGAAAGCGGGGCGAAACGAACGTTTCTATTTTTTGTACTCCACTGTCATCAACCGACGCGCTGCATTTAATTAAAAATAATTGTTTCTTTGCGGTGGTCAGATATAATATCGACGTTGTAGCAAAATAACTGCTTGAAATATAAATATTTACAAACCTTGTGGTACGGGTCGTTATGTGCATGCGGTCAGCTATATTTTACAGTGTCATAATTATGTTGGAAGATTTCAATTGTTGTCAGCTCTTAAATAATCCTCAAAGGATTGCTTATCGTAAAGGATTGTATTTTAATGAACATTTCTTTTCTTTCTTAGATAGTTCGTTTTGGAATTAAGAGACAATGGGAGCATGATTCATGCACAGGTAATAATAAGTGAAGTTGTTAATTTTACGGTCTCTGCTCACAATTATGTACGATTCATGACACTAATTAGGAAAAATACCATATTTGCAGTGCGTTTACGTTTTTATTAAAGTTTTATGTGTTTCTTCCATAAACTCCACTCGTTTAGTTGCTAAAAACATTAATATTTTAAATAAACGATACATCTAATCATTCCACCTGGTGTCCAATGATTTTTAAAGGACCAATGAACATTTCACACTATAATACAGTTATTTCAACTACACCCCGTTGTTTTACAAGCTCTCAAAGAAAAACCTAGCCCCATTCTCCCCCTATAGAAATTGATAATTATAATCATCGCTCAACTAATCAAGTTACACGTATAATAACTGCAAAAAGATACCGAATTATATTATTATCTAAAATTTTGTGAAGACACTCTTACTGCGATTCTTAAAGATATTTCTGCTTTTACTTGGTAAATTGTCAATTAATACTAAACTAAGTAGGTAACAAGTGGAATAATCAAAAAGGTACCGAATTAAATTTTATTTCTTCCTTGAAATTTTTGGAATGATATTTATAGTCGGTCTTTGCCTAAATAATGTAGTAACAGTAGTATACTAAATTCTTAAAATTATTTTTACTTTTATAATTTTTTTAAATTTTTTCACGACTAATCATTGCGCAAAAATGACCGTCTTAGCTGAAATATGTCTTGACTGCAAAAAATTAAGCAAGAAATTACGAATTTTTCTGCACTAAAATCAACCGAGCGGCATTTTTTTTTAATCCACGCACAGTGTTATTATTTGAATTTTTATAAAGTTGGCTGCGTTTGCATTTTTCCTACAAAAGATGATTCAAATTTTAATTTCAAAAGTGATGACACTTCAGAGAAGAACTGAATATTGAAATCCTTACATAATACATCCCAGTGTATCTTACTACAGCTATTAGTGAAAACAGTTTTTCAATATCACTTATAGTTTTAGAGAAAATACAGTGACGGTCACGAATGGTACTACAAAAGTCCTCTTTAATACTATTTGCAATTATAAAAGGTATCTGAAAACGGTTTGCAGTATCCGATTTTAGCAATGTCTGATATGGTAAGATCTAAATTTCTACTAATACGTAAGACGCTTCCGACTGGAATACACCTAAATACGCATTTATCTAAATTTTGATCGAATATGTGATATTTAGAATTAAAAATGTTTCTATACGGTAAACAGATACGTTTAAGTACATGTTTAAACCGGAAGTGACCTGAAACTTGCAAATTACTATCAGCCATGATACAGGCAAGTTGGAGTAGTTATTTTCCAGCGTTTCTACCTGGAATTCGAAGTTAAACGCTTCTATTACCAAAGACGAACCTGGTAAACTGCATTTATATTCCAGTGCAGAGCAAACATCTGACTCCATGACCTCGCCTAAGGTCCCCGGTGTGCCTCCAACAGTTTTGTGCACCTCCCCAAACAATGCTGTCGTTCCCACTGGCATTACCGCCATTGCTACAAGCGCTTCTGTGCAGTTACCATTGCTAGTAACAATGTCCTACTCAAGTCGATACACTGGCTCTACCATTTTCTTCTCTAGTTTCCTGCTAACCTGCTTATGTTGCAAATACCAATACAAAAATTACACTTGCCACCTTCAAAAACTAAAAACCATCGATGTCTTAATAGAATGAATTAATTAGTTTTGACCAGGAAGCTGTTTAATTATGATTATCTTTCTGTCGATGTAAAGCAGACGCCATGCATGTTTGATTAGGCCGTTCAGAGAACAGGCCCATTGCGAAATGAGGGCCGTCGATACAGCGCGCTGAATCTAATTGGATAGGACAATGCGAAGTTTAGTGTGTTTAATTAGCAGGTACAAAGCGGATTGATAAACTCGGTGGGTGGGCTTTGTCTCGTCGGGGAATACCGCAACTTGGGCGCACTAACGACCGCAATTATAATTGGCATTTTGTAACACTGCCCCCACAGCCAACTATCGGCATATTAAAACTGCCCGCACTCAGGTAATTACAGCCACCTTCAGTCGCATCACGCTAATTGACGTATTAATCCTCATTTTCCTAAATGGGGAAATAATTCTGTCGACGTAAATTAACCAGCGTGTTATAAATGCGAGAAAAACTTTGCTGGAAAAGTTAACCTCTGACACATTAATGCAATTATGTGAATTAGCGCTAAGGCGTGGAAAATTATTTAAATGGATTCTCACTACGACTTCCTTCATCCTCAGAGGTGTACAGACAGATAATTGAAATAATGTAAATTATTTTCGGCTGGTTTTTTACTAGATTTCCGTAGATGAGAGCGTAATTTACATAAAAATGAAATGCCGCTCGAGGATCATTTTTGATTGGACATCTTAAGACGATGATAAAGACGCACACATTTGTCATCTTGAAATTCCTAATGACGTATTCGTGCAGATCGTGCCCAGCATTTGCATGACATTTTATGATGTCTCCGAAAAAGAGCAAATTATCAGCGCCTCCTCCCTTGTCTCCCTGCTTCCAGCTTTCATCCGATTAAACATTTTCAAATTGCCCGCCTGCCAGTCGGATCATTGAACGTCGTAAATCAATTTTAATTAAAGCTTGTATAGCAACTCATACCCTCTCAAGGCGCGTGTGCTGGTAGGTATTCTTTCAATCAGGTTAAACAAGAAAAAAGCGGCTTTTGTGTCATTAATTTTGAGCGTTTGCGAGCGCAAAGTTTTCGGACGGCTCCCGGCAAACTTTATGCTTGTCGAACTCTTGACGCGACAAGGACGCCGAACTCCAGGGACCACTTGATAATTAATTATGCCAATAATTGTTAAAGTTCACTCGGTTGCAGACGTGGTAGCACGATGCAAAAATGCATCACCGCAGCTTATTGATTTAATTGCGAGCTTACGATGAATGCAATGCGAAAGATTAAATATTTAATTAATAGTTTGCTGCTGAATATAATACCTCCAATGATATTGCTCGTTTCGCAGTATGGAATTAAGCAGATCGCATAATGTACAGAATGAATCAGTGGAATTGATTCATCTCCAATATTAAATCGTCAAAATGCATCGGCGCATTGCATAAATCAGATTATTAACTAATCCGTCATATGGACGGCTATTATGCGCATGTTTTGCTGGTCTTCTCTTGTTCAATCACCAACATGTCACGTCATACCATTTCATGTCGATTAGCGTTACCATTTGGATTATTTCAATACCTACTTACAATTTCAATGTTTCAATGTTTCAATATTTCAATTTTAGCAAAGTTAAAATTGCTCATTTATCTCATCCGAATAGAATTTGCAATTAATGTAAAAAGTTTGACTAAGTGGACCACTCCGGTGCGGTAGACGGTGACATGGCGTTAACGAAGTTCCACTATCACCGTCCCCAGCGTGCTTACAGTCTGCCATTGCCGCAATGGCGTCAGATAAATTGTATTTTAAAAATGACCGAGATTTCGCGCTAAGTAATTGAATCTTTCAGCGGCAAGACGTGCAAATGTCCACAGAGCTGGAAATTCGTGTGTTTGTTTTCCAGAACATGCCGAAGTTACCCTCCCAGGAATAACCGAGCAATACGTCACGAGCCTCTCTACTCAACCAGAATACGGATCAAGCAAAACAACGATTGTAGCTGCGGCTAAGCCAGCCGAGATTTTATTTCTCTCTGCTGTAATTTGTAATATCAATGTTTCAGACGGCGGTAGCGGTGAGAAAATGAAGTGTATTAATGAGTTAACTTACTATATCACCCGACCATATCCACCGAACCCATCAAAAGTGTAAAAAGCAGTAGTATGCCAGCGGCACACGTCCACCAACCGTCACGCAATGAGTAATAGTCCTTGGCGAAACAGCAACCCCCTCATAAGCAACTCGCTTAATATATAGTTCCGTCAGAAACATTTCGCTAATGATCACATCTGCAGCGATCGCAATCGCAGCAATCGTTTGTCGGCGATTTAATGCGGATCGTGTTGCGTACGAGTAGTTAGTACATAAGTGTAGCAGGGGTGTGCGGTTGTGTTGTGGCGTGGAACGGGTGTGCGTGTCGTAAATGATGCATCACACATGTAAATGCGCGGTGCGCGTCCGTGCGACCGACATTAGTATCCACACCGCCGCCATTGTTAACGGCGCTCTCAATAATGCCGATAGCATCATCAAACAATGCCAGATGCGGTTAGCCGAGCACTACGTTTAAATTTGCGTTTGCTTTATTTTCCTGGCGTGGTCTGCACTGCCCGCGATTGTAACATTAACTCCTGCTGAATTCCATGGTCATACTTTTCCGCACATTACCTGAGATTCTAATAAATGCGAATTCAAACCACTGTTTTTTTTTCTTTGTTGTTTTTTGTGGAGCACGGTCCAGGACAATTTATTTTCTCATAGAGTATAAATGAAAATCCACTCGGACAAACAGAAAAGATCTTTTATCCGCACAAATTCCATCAAGGTCAAAAGCATCCAGGATAAATCTGTCTGTATACACAATGCGCAACCATCAATTATCCTGCGGGGAATTAAAGTTTACATCTGTAAAGATAGCTGATCATCCAGCGCGCCGCACAAAAAGCAAGAGCAGTGTAGGTGCTAAGAGCTTGTAGACCAGAAAGTGGAAAAATTGGCGAAAGTAAGAATTACGTACGTGGGTGGTACGAGGGTGGGCTGGGAGTGCATTGCAGCGATGGTGAAGGCGACGGGATTGCCAGGTCAGACCAGTCTGTCTGCCAACAAAAACGCCACCGGCACATATCACTATTTGCAGAAGCCTCTGGTGGATTCACAGAGATTTACGATCGACGAGGTGTGGTATGTGTGTGGTATTCTCTCGATACTATTTAAAAAGTGATTACAAAGTTACCCAGGTGGAAAATCTACGTTTTCTTCTAGAATTACACAGGTCTATAAATCTTTTAATTTGTTCTATATACATTATTTTATGAGGTTTTCGTTAATTACATACAAAAATGCAAAGTTAATATCTGTTTTGGTATAACGCAGGGATTCTTCAATTTTTTATTACTCGAGGGCCACATTTGAACAAATAGAATGATTCGAGGGCTGCAAATGGTTTTTGTAGGTGCATTTTTCGTTTTATAATACGAAATGACGATTCGGATTTTAATGACGTTGAAATCTGTAAATGCGATGCATAAAAAGCTGTAAAATAACATAAAAATTTTAAAACATATACATTTTTATATAAATTTGAATTAATTTTAATATATTTATAAATGTCGCGTCATCGCGCACAATCAGTCTGATAAGAACAAAAAAATGTAGAATACAATGATATTTATCTAATATAATAATTAAATCTAATTATAACCAAAAATATGGAGATTATATAATTTGCAGACCATTAAAAACCAATTTTGTATTGGTCCGTATTATTAATCCGCAAATACGTTGCAACCTCTAAAAGTTATAATACTCATTATTTTTATTGGATTTAAGCTCGTGAAATGCAATCAGGAAATTTTAGGAAATCCTATCCGATTCTCATTGCGCTTGAGCAGAGAATTATGCTATTGTCGAGTCGCTAAACTCTCCATACGCCCCATATGTCAAGCGTATTGCAGCTCTACCTTTGCACTGTGCATGCAATGGTCTAGTCTTCATTTCCAGGCTCCGTATTACAACATCCAGAATTTAATATCGCTAGGAATACCATTCGATTGCATCTGAGATCAGTTTACTGAGTAAGTTCATGTAGATGAATCGTGGAGTTTGTCATATGATATGATGTCTATCGTCTAGATTACTCAAGAATTCTCAAGAATACTCTACATTACTCTAGATTACTACTATAGAATACTATAGAATACTATAGAATTTCAGATAAACAAATATTTGAACCAAATCATGATGACAGGCTTATATTTACATATAAAAACGGTGAATTTTCATTAGACCCTTTAATATAGAGTAGATTTACTCATTTACTCTGAAGGCGACTTGAAGCTTTGGAAAACGTAGAGATTGCACGATGATTAATGTGCATTTCTGTGGATTGTGTAAGGATTTTAATTAAAAGAGGATCAGCACCACTTCACAAATCCACTTCACATATCCTGCCCTGCGTGAGTTGTCAACCTGAGTGAATAGCTAGGTATAATAGTGAGACAAAGGCTGATGACTGCTTTTAATGTCTTTAATATTTCTAACATCTTGATAATTTTGTTGCAGTAATTTAACCTGCAAAGCCTTCATAATTTTAAAGTTTCCTTCATTTGACTACGCGCTTTTCGAAATGATGTGATGAAAACTTATATTTGGAGACAGTAATATTTCCTTACTAAGACGCTACCACTGCAGCGGGTTGTGAAAGAGGCAGTGGAAAGAGATTCAGTGGAAAAGCGTAGCAGGTCTCATACGAGCGTTCTTAATAACAGTCCGCCGGTAATCCTCAACTGATTGATGGCCCCTCCATGACGGCACATACCCATCCCCTTTCTGCAGCAAAGACCACCAGGGCTTCTCTCATCACTTCCAGATTATTACCGCCACCCGAGAAAACCGCATTGTCTCCCCGTGCTTTTATATATATTTGCGATATTTTTTTATTCGCCGCGCTGCAGCGCGGAGATCCTCGCGCTTGGTTTATGGTCGTCCGTGGAAATAAATCGGACGTGATTTTAAGGGCATTTTATTTATCGCGATAATTGTGTCTGTGCAGACGGCCTCGGGAGACGCGCGGGGCAAAAAGCGCCAACTAAACAAACATAATTTCGGCCCTTGGGTCCTGCGCGTTGATTTATTGCGCTGCTCGCTTCTTGTGTTTTTGTGCACACCACAAGGAGCAAAAACTTAAAAGCAAAAAGTTACAGCATACAATTTTACATTTCAACAGTGAAACTATCTAAATTATCACTGTATAATAAATCATTTTAACTACAAATACCTGCAAACTTTGCAATCTACAGAACCCTTAATATCCCCGAGATTTTAATTGCTAGATTATAGGGAATCTAGGAGAATGTAAGGGAGAGTAATGTTGTCTTGACTTTGCACCGCCAACACACTGGTAGAAAACTGGTAGTTTTGCTAAGTAAGCCATTTAGATGGAGCACATTGTCCCTATAACTGCAGGAGACCAGAAAGAAGCAGAAGAGTAAGCAAGCAATTCACATAAAAGTATAGGGGTGGTGGGCCAAAGCTGGCAAAGACTACCAACGAGATCTAGAATAAATTCTTAAAGCCCTCTGTTTTACAACGGCTTTTGTTTGTGTGTGCACTGCTACATATACAAACACTTATCTAGCATGCAGGATAAGCTGGTTGAATGTTTTGTCATCTTTCGCAAACATGCAAAATTTGAATACGTTAATAGAAAAACATTCGCCATGTCAAATTTATACATAACATAAACATAGATAGTAGTAGATATGATTACTAACGTCCTAGAAACAAAAGTTTGGTTAATTCAAGAGTTTACAGTATCTGGTTTCCTGAAATGACACAAGATAAGCAATGGGTGCGAAATACGTGCATTTGGAAGAGTAATGAGGAAGCGATTACCTACCAATCTACGAAATGGTATGTTTCGCACACTTCGCCGCCGCCGCATCGCCGGCATTTTCACATTTCCGCTCGGTGAAAGTGAGTTACAAACTAGCTTAAACTTATGAATAATCCAGCAGCTTAACAGTGATGCCAAACCGGTGTGAAGTTAGCGTTATCTAAGACGCGAGGATTTAAACTCCAAGTTTCACCCTCCGTGCTTTCTTAAGGAACGCAAACCGCATTTTCCGACAGGGACGCAAACAAAAAGGACTATTTCTGCATTAATATGGCTTAAAGTCACTTTTCCATACATACATTCATGACCATGCCCGTGCCACTGTTGTGCTGCGCTGAATGAAAAGCATTTGGGAAAGAAACTGAGAAAGTAAGCGGAAATATCAAAGCTCTATGAAATTTAATCCGCTGCCGAGAGTTGCAAATGAAGCAAGACAGCGAGCGGCGAGCGCTAATGAATTAATCTGCCGCTAAATGAGCTACTAAATTATGAATCTGCTTTGCATAATTTCATCCGATAGCCTTGGATTATTGTTTGGCGCGGCGCGCTTCTTTGTGCCGCTTAATTAATCTTGTTGTCATGACTAATTTATTTTTCACAGCTTCATTCTGCTCCGTGTAAGACCACCATTTAACAATCATTTGCGTCTTTTTGTTGACGGGCGAAAACACAAGTTAAAGCACCAATTAGAATATAAACGAGCGACAGTAAGCGACCGATTTCGCTAGCGATGTCTGCTCGTTGAGATTGGGTTCAATTCGAGCGATTTGCATCGTTGCTCTCGAGTCTAGCTCGAGACCGGAAGCGCTTAGACACTTTTCCGATTCCCATAACAATAATTATTAACATAAGTTTTATCGGCGCGCATAATCACGACGAGAATTACACCAATTTAATATCAAGCAACGTAATCGCTTTCCGGGAAAGTTCTCGCTTTCTATAATAATCACACCAATGCAGCAATTGTACTGTAATCAAAATTGCAATTTATTTGATAGCTGAGAAAGTTTTTGGATTTGATTTATTTCTTAAACTGTTGTAATGATATTGTAGTTTTTATATATTTTAAATATTTTTTATATTATTAAATTTTCAAATCGAATATCAGTTTATAAACACTGTATTCAAAGGTTTAGTTTGCAATTCATATGAAGTATTGATGAGTGGACCAAATATTCATATGCAGTGCAGGCAGAGTCAAATTGAATTAGGTATTCGGAAGTTTTATTAATTTTTTAAATTTGGCAGCGAATGTGTTGTTAACATGGAAATCAATAAATGGTACGCAGTTGAATTAAAAAATGTTTGATATTAATATTTAGCGGTAAAAATATTTTGATGTCGTTATTCGGAATCAGTTTGCCGCCAACAATTTCAAAGTTGACATTATATAGTTTACCCCACCTTCTAGAAAAATTGAAAAATATTAAATATTTGAAAGAGCCCGCTGAAAAATCGGAGTAAATACAATAATTTATGCTTTTTCAAATTTTCCTACACAATGTTGAGGGTAGAAAAAGATTATGAATTTTATTTGATTTAAGGTTGTGATTTTTATGCATTGATGCATATGCGTCCAACTGCACAGACAAAGAATCAAGATACGTTTAAAAGTTTGTCTATGGTAAAGAAAGATATCCGAACTAAAACACTTAATAAACTTAATTTATTGTGCAAGAACCAACTGAGGTTTTGAGCTGCACTCTTTTGGTAAACATTCTACATATTTTTAACTCTCTGAATTAAATTTTTCATTTTGTGCAGGTTATCTAACAGTATTATTAACGAAAATCCTAAAAATTCAGAAAAATTTTCATTGGTCATATCTATCATAAGATACCGACGACAAATAAGGCCATCTTAGTGTTCTTTTGATTATAAACGTTTTATTTGGTAAAATAATGCCTGAAAACTAGGTTTGTATTAACTGTAATGTATAACGTAATAACTATTTATAATAAAAATAATTTTAAAAAAACATTTTTCGGTAAAAGAAATACAAAAAATAAAATCTTGCATATTGGCCTTATTTGGAAACTGGGTTCATAATAAGGCCAGTATTAATTTAGTCAACAAACTTGGGGAATTTAAACGAATATTGTGGAGTAATAAATAATAATTAATAAAAACAATAGGGACAT
>JAODVP010166322.1:0-18325 GCA_025400035.1 Tetradonia laticeps
TTATCCGGACGGGCTCCGGTCCCAATTAGTCCGGATAACCGGAGCTCTACTGTATGTAAAAATTGTTCGGATGATAGCGCGGTATTGCGCTCTTATGAAGTGTGAACGTTTGTCCATACTAAAAAAATCCTCATTTCTGCATCGTTAATATTTTTCACGTTATTCTAACACTTTGCATGTGCGCACTCTTACCCAACACCGGGGGTAAATTGGTGCACTACTTGAGGTAATAATGCAACATAAGAATGAATGGGCGAAGAATAGATAACAGATAGTAATGAATTCGAAATATGAAAGAGAAACGAAAATTGTGTTATGTTTTATTATTATAAAAAACTGTTTAAATTAAAATCGTACTATGTATTGTACATTCGGACTCGCTTAGAATTTTTATTGACATCTTCTATAAAGTCATCTTATTCTTTGTTTAATATGTCAGTATGTATGTAAGTATGTATAACGGTTTATAAATACTATTCGTATTTATATGATTTTTGATCAACTAATAGAGATACAACGAACAAAAATCGAGGGTCGCTTGACTTTCGTTATAAGCGAGTTCGACTGTATTTTGCTTTTGACCATATACCGCACATAATTTACTAGACTGTCCGTTTTTGCCACAAAAAAAATTATAACTTTGGTG
This sequence comes from Tetradonia laticeps, assembly GCA_025400035.1. Lineage (NCBI taxonomy): Eukaryota > Metazoa > Arthropoda > Insecta > Coleoptera > Staphylinidae > Tetradonia > Tetradonia laticeps. The sequence continues at coordinate 647 of JAODVP010166322.1, forward strand.
TCTAGCACCGCAACGAATTAAAAGAACTGGTATCAAACATATCTCAAGTAAAGAAGTCACAACTGAATAAATACAGTTACACTTTGTTCATCCCTCTTATTTTATAAGTAACTAACTGGTCCCGGCACGCTTCGCTGCTGTACTTCCCTCCTTCTGTATGCCTGCCTCTCCTTCTCCCCCAATTTGCCTTCTCCTATCCCGGCTGTACCGTGAGCAAACTATTTCGAATAAAATGCGCATGAATAGAAACTATAATTGCTCAACAAATTGTTGATACTGTTTTGAATCTTACCTTGCCAGCGTAGTTAGGTATGTTGGTTCATCTTGCGCTTTTTGAACTACTTGCTCTTTCCAAACTGCTTGTTGAATGCACAAGCGTTTGTATAGACTGAAGAGTAATTACATATGTCACTTTACTAATTTTCAATATTTATTGGAAAAAATAGAGATCGCGTCAACGACGCTGCGTTATGTTTTCGTACACTCTTCATATCCTACCAGCAATTCACGCACAAAATAACAAAATCCACTTGGTAACTATCACACAGACGTAGTCTTACATAGGCATAATGCAGTTTTTTTTATCAATTCCTTACAAACCATAGGACCTGGCGATGTAATTGTTTCTCCCAAACTTTCTGTATAACATTTTAGACTTTTTAAAAATAAATTCTTCGACAATTTTAAACATATTAAAACATTTGTAGGTATTTTGAGACGATTGCTGACTGATTTTTCGATAGTTTTTGACATATTTGATCAGTTTTACACATTTTTAGCGAATTTTTAGATATTTTTACATATTTTTTGACATTTTTACATATTTTTCGACAATTTTAGTCATTTTAAAAGTTTCTTTAGGCATTTTGAGACAATTGTAGAGTTTTCCACAGATGTTTTGGCAGTTTTAGGTAATTTTAAATATGTTAAAACAATTTTAGAGTTTTTCAGAGAATTGCAAACATTTTCAACAGTGTTTGACATTTTTGATCACGTTAAGACATTCTTAGATATTTTAAAACACTTTTAGACACTTTTAAACATTTTAAAAGTTTTTTTTCGACTATTTTGAGGCAATTGTAGACGCTTTTCAAAAATTTTGGATATTTTTTGAGATTTATAGACTTCCATTAGATATTTTTAGACATTTATACAATATTCCTCTATCTTTTACCGTTCATGCGCCAACTGTTTGCACGAAGCATGTTTCCCGAAACCAATTGTCCAAAAGATTTTTTTGTTTTGGCTATGTGGTTATTTGTTCGATTTTTGTGCACTAGTATCAAATTATTCAGCTGAAAGGTCATTTTCCGCATTAAGAATTTTTAATACAAAGTTGCTAATAGCTTTATAGAAAGTTTAACTTGGACCTTTGAAATCCTTAATCCTAAAGAAGTACATAGAGGAATTTGAATAAGTTAATGTGTATTTACAATTGATATGAACAAATTACTCTTCTTTTTCTGTCGAAACAGTAAGAAATTCCCTTCAAACACTCACCAATTCTACAAAACTGTAGATTCCTCTGTGTACATCTTTATGATTAAGCATTTTTAAGCCCCAAGTCAAACTTTGTACAAAACCATTATTAAACATTGTATTTAAAAAATGTTACTAAAACACAAACATCGCAGCTTACCCGAGTCAAAAGTTATAGCAATTGTAAATCACGATATGCTGCAAAATATCACCAAGGGGCGGCCCTGCCACCGCGCGCAATGTGCCAACATTCTAATTACTTCACCTACGTAGCGGTAATATAATTTTAAAGCTATAATACCAAACTGTACCTTGTGATTTTCTTACACTAGGTCAAAACACACTGAATTTAATTGGAACCATAGACAGCTAATTAGTAGAAACACACATAGATGAGTGGAGCATGTGATTCGGGTACGCGGAATTCGTGTCGCCCTTGTTTTCGGATACGCTGCACGCGCCTCCACCGAAATCGTGCGACCGGAGAGCGACGACAAGTAGGCCATGATTGTTGTTGTTATGTTTATTGCCGCTGTGGGCCTTTGGCCGAGCTCGTGAATAGATGTTTGACTTTAGTTCCTCTGGTTCTTAGCGGGCTTAAGTGTCTGGTACATTCTCGCACCAACACTGACGAATCCTGCTTGACGTCTGCGGTATCTTAACCGTCCTAGCCACAGTTGGTCTGTTGTTTATCCCGCGTGTATGTGTGCGTGTGTTGGGCAAGAGAGCGAGTGCTCCTCGACTCTCCGGCCGGCGGAGTTGTTACCTGCGCCGAAAGCGCGCAGCGCGCTTTAGTTACCTGACTTAAGTCGCGCGGCCAAGACGTGTGTGCATGCGCGTCGCTGCTTTGCTCGTTGCCTACGCGCCATCGCTGCACGGCCTGCACGAACAATTGTTGTGCGTTCGGTTGTTTTGTGCTAACACATCTGTGCATAAATCGAGTGACAACGTATGGCATTTTAAGGATACGGATATAATCGTCGTTGCCGGCGTGACTGTGAGGTATGTGAGTGACTGCACGAAAACGAATGTTTTCCTTGCCCTATCACGTACAAACACTGCTTGTTATACAACTGATAAGCCTGCAAATGTGCGAAAACAAAATCGAAATCAGAGTGCAGAACTTGGGGCACTTGAGGCGCGAGTTGTGAGAGTTGTCTTTGCTTGAGTAAAAGGACGGAATATCCCAATCCAACTACTTTCTATTCTGCTGCGGTGTGTAATCACGAAAGACTATATAATTGCAGCCTCGATTGTGTTCCCCCGCGCGGGCGCAATTGAGAATTTCCGTTTTTACGAAACATTTGCGCCGTTTTCCGCCATTTGGTCGCAAGGTTTCCTGCAGCGTCTCACGTCAAATCAAATCAAGCACATACGTCCAGGTCCAACTGTGTGTGTGTACGTGGGATAGCCTCACGTAAACTTCCTACGGATTTTTCATTCTTTCTTTTGAGCCGCGGCTAGTAGATTCATAGAATGGTAATCGCGCGGCGATCACAAGCTCACTCGGCTAGCACACGCACACTTGCAGCGGACGTGCACTCCCACGTTTGTTTCTGTTTCTCCGGAGATGTTGGTTGTTGCTGGAAACGAATCTAGGTGCTGTATACAATGCGCTCGTGTCTGGCGTGTTTGTTACTGAGTAATTACGATTACAATGCGCACATCTGGCCGCGGAGCAAAGCGGAATCATGTTGGATCGAGGAGAAAAATTGTGACACTGTGCCACTATAGTGGTAAACAAGTGTTTTACCAGGAACATAAATAAAACTCCTACCTTTACCTGGTCATCTGGAATTAAAGCCGGTTTAGTAAAATCTGCTGCTGGTGTTGCTCTTGGCACCCTTACTGTGCTGTGAAGGTCGAGAAGTCTATAATTTGAACCGTGGGTGTCCGCTATGAGGGTGTATCCATACCAGTCAAGGTGATTTAATTGCAGCTATGGAAAGGTTACCACATCCAAAGCCCCGAATGTGAATTTATATTTATATGCGAATAAAAATCCCCAATAACAATGGACATCTTCAGAGCTCTAGTTTACATCGTTAAATAAGGCTCGGTTCTTTGTTTCAAATGAAACGGACGGGGCACATAGCTCGAATATTCCGGCGTCCAGTCGCGAGCTTCGATTTGCGACGCAAGGATGCAGCGGCGATTATTTATTTTCTTCCTCCGGCGCGCACGTAGCGGACAATATAATAGCGACGGTATGCCGCGGGCCTTTGTTGAATTCCTTCGGCGCGAAATGGCCAGGAATGTCCCGCATGTCCCCAGCCCCGACAAACTGAGATGCGAGCGATAAACGATAAACATTACCACGAATTGCAATTTTCGCATTGTTCCCGGATCGGCAGTAATTGCTTGGGAAGATGCGCAGCAGCCAACTAACAATAAGATCTGGCGATTATATTGAAATTTAAGCGCAATCGGCGATGAGAGGTAATTTGAATGTGGATTAGTGGGAATCTAGATGGCTGACAACCAAATCGGTGTTTTCCGTCCCTGCGCGCGCAATTTTCATCGCATCTGCGCGGATTGTATGTGCATTCAAATCACCTCGACGACTTCCAGATCTGGCGGGCATGATGCATGTAGCTGGAGTCAAATGGCGTCTATTATTTGAGCAGCAGTGGAGTCACTCATGGAGTAAGTCAGCCAGGTTGTCGTGCGGAGAACGTGTAGGTTTGGAAGTAGGAGCGCTAGCGGTGAAATCTACACCTACCATGTTCTTGCTTTCTTGCGTCACATACGGACACTGTCAACACACAAATGTCATTTTAGGAGTTACAATTTGAACCAGAGTCCAGCTGACTTTAGGTATTATACCATTTGTTAGTTATCCTCGGTTCGTACCTGTTGCTGATCTTAGGCTTGTAGATAGTCAAGGCGCGGTCCTTCAACCTTAGCGTCGGCCGGCGTTCTATCCGCCGTGTTATTACGCCAGATAATAATGCCGATTCCTTACTTCTCCGCGCGTGACTCGTGATTATAGATTAAACTTTGATAATGCTCCTTGTTCGAATTCGTGTTCGAGCGTCCTCACGACGTTGTTAACGATTTGACTGCAGGCATTTTATACCTACCACCGTCTGGTAGGTCTGGCGATCGAAAAAATGCAAAATATTGATAAAAAGAGAAAGGAATTCATGTTGATGACCAGTGAGAAGGTGGGATCCCTCCCGAGGTGCATATGCGCCCTCTCGCTGGGACGCAAATTGCACTGTTCGACGGCTCTCGGTGGGATGTTTTGTTCCACCTGAAGAGGGTTTTATATTGCACCCTATTCTTCAGGCGGCATACCTCTAACCTAGCAGCTATCCAACGTCAATCATCTCGGAAAGGTGGCTGGCGTCTTCTCTTTTGTTGTGGATATTTATACAAATGTAAAGTCAACTATGTGGCACCTACTCATAGTCGGCTGGTAGCTTAGACTAATGTCTCAGGACTAATGGAAAAGTCGAGGAACGTGTAGAAATTGGTTCGGGTTGCTCTCACGTGGCCGCGTTGAAATTACTCAGGCATTGTCCGCCACTCGATTGTTTCCATCACGAGCCAAGTCGTGCGCTTCGTGAGCCCGCCGCCATCATTGCGCGGCACGACGCACACGCACAGCGTGATAGCGCTGGGCTCGATTTACTTCGCGAGGAATGCATCGTGCGGCGAGATTTCGTTATCGCCGCCAAGCTGCCGTCTGCCCCGCGAGTGGCTTTTGGCTTAAAAGCAAAAAGACTCGAGTATCGAATTCTTCCCGCGCCGCCAGACTGAAAACGCTAAGTGATTTTTGCGCCAACTAAGCTCAGCAACAAATAACTTGACTTATCAGTAAAGTTATGGCTCCTCTATGGTTTGCTCTTGGAGGCACGTATGCACATGATGACTAAATGAACGTGCGCAAAGCGTACACAATGATTTCGCTTTTGTTTTTGTTCGCCAAGCAGTGTTTTGTAACCATTGGCTCAATTTGTATGTGTGAGGGAATAAGTGGGCATAATTTCAGGACGTTTTGGAAGACAAGTCCATAGATGCTAACATGGCGATCATGTGACGAGGGGTGGCTGTAACCGGTAGCCATGTTGCTACCAGGCAACACCAGTCGTTGTTGGATGCTCGTTCTGGTGATTGCGTGTCTGGCTAATGGAGCGGCGGCGGGCAAAGGGCGCAACCGCAACAAAGTCAGCGGTGGCAGTGGTCTGGGCGACACCGCTGCCGCTTTCTACAAGCCCCATGGCAACGCTTCGCAATACCAGTTGTACCACAAGACGGAGGCGAAAATTCGAAAAAACGATCATGCCGATCGAGACGCGGAGTTTATGAGAGGAGGGAAAAGTAAGTTCCGTGCAAACAAAACTCCAGTCAAGCACAAACACAAACGGGTACTGATTGTTTAAAGAATTAACAGCTCGGCAAACGACTTGTTTCTGGAATTTTCCATATTCTTGGAAAGACATGTTAATTTATATTTGAATATTTGTCAAATGGTAAAAATTTGGTAAGGGACTTGTTAGTATATTAGCTGTTCTCCGCGGAACACTTGTCGGCATCATCGCTGAAACAAACAAACAAGCAAAAACCGAACATAAATTAACATAAAAAGTAGTGCCAACTCTCGACAGAGATGAATTTATGCTAATTTATGTGTCGGCCCCTTCGCCACGGCTTGGAAAAAGATGCCACAAGTGTTTTTCGTGTAGCCTGCGGCGTTATATGTACCGTTGAACTTTGGGTGTTCGTGAAATTCCAGCGGAGGACCAGCGCGCACGCGCGGCCTGTTTAGACGGTATTTAACACGCGCGTTCGAGAAACCGTCGCAATAATATTTCCCAGAACAACTATACCATAAAAGGCGTCATAATATTTGTGATAGGATATTTTTGCCAACTAGCTGGTTTGCCTTGAATGCCATTTCTAGCGATTCGCGGATTCAGATCGATGGCGTAAAATGTATCAAAACAAATATTAATTGCGATGTTGTATTTGGAACCTGGTGTTCTCCTAGCTCTCCTAGGAGCTTGAGGATCAGCTTGAAATTAGATTTTAATCCATTACAACGGCCTTCTAATGTTTAGCCGCTTCATGACGCGTGCTGGGTAATGCTTAGAAACAAAAAGCGACGTCGGTGTATCTGCAAAGGTACCCAATAAACGTTTACAACTACAGCTCGCGACTCTCGCGCACAGATCCGCGACTCAGAGCGGGATGGTAAATGTAGAAACTCGGATGGAATTCGTCGCCGCTAGCATGCGCGCACAGTCTGCTGGAATGGGCTCTTTGGATCGCAGAATGTGACCCGCACTGCTCTCGCTCTCGCAGCATGCGCGCAACAACGAGAGGATTAATAAACGTTATTAGTGAACGGCTCGGCGAGAGCGCACGGCAAGAGCAAAAGTCGTAAAACAGGATTTCGGCCCGAGGCGCCGTTGTTCATACGCCGTGCCGCATGCATGGTGTATATTCGTGGTAAACCCCACCATGTTTTTAGATTCCACCGAAAAACTAGTGGAAAATAGCACTGCGTTTTAGTTCCACTATGATAATGATAGTTATACGCTAGATTGCATGATATTTTAAACAGCTTTTTGCAGAAACTTATGTATGTTGAAATTACAGTATGCATTGGCACCAACGGTCGCATGTCAGTGCCTTCCAATCGGGACCACCATTATCGGAACATGAAGGAACGGTTTACCAACTGTACCTATGTCGACGGTAACCTGGAACTTACATGGCTGCAGGATGAAAACCAGGATCTTAGCTTTCTGCAATACATACGCGAAGTCACTGGCTACGTTCTGATTTCTCACGTGGATATCCGAAAAATTGTTCTTCCGCGATTGCAGATCATTCGTGGAAGGACTCTATTCAAGTTAAACGTGCATGATAAGGAGTTTTCTTTGCTAGTGACGTTGTCGAAAATGTTCACGTTGGAACTTCCAGCCCTTAGGGACGTTTTGAGTGGCAGTATTGGTTTGTTTAACAATTACAACCTTTGCCACATTAAGACTATCAATTGGAGTGAGATTATCAGCGATCCCTTGGGTACCTATGTGTATATCTACAATTTTACGTCACCTGAGCGGGAATGCAGCGCGTGTCACAGTAGCTGCTCGGTAGGGTGTTGGGGGGATGGACCGGATAATTGCCAGAAGTTCTCTAAGGAGTATTGCAGTCCTCAGTGCTACCAAGGAAGATGTTTCGGTTCTGAACCACGCCAATGTTGTCACCTGTTCTGTGCTGGTGGTTGTAAAGGACCTAAGCAGAGTGATTGCATCGCTTGTAAGAACTTCTACGACGAGGGCGTGTGCACGCAGGAATGTCCCCCGATGCAGATATACAATCCAACTACTTACTCTTGGGAGCCGAATCCCAACGGAAAGTACGCGTATGGTGCGACGTGTGTGAAAAAGTGTCCGGAGCATCTGCTTAAAGATAGTGGCGCTTGTGTACGAACGTGTCCGCCAAACAAGAAGGCAACTAATGGAGAGTGCGTGCCGTGTGATGGACCATGTCCGAAAACTTGTCCTATCAACGGGGACGGCACGATTCATGCACTAAACGTGGATACTTTTCGCGGCTGCACAATCATCGACGGGTCTATTCATATATTAGATAATTCCTTCTATGGGTACCAACACATTTATCCAAACTACACCTTTGGTGATCGTATTCCCGCGATGCATCCCGATCGTCTTGAGGTCTTTAGCACTTTAAAGGAAGTTACCGGTTTCATTAACATTCAGGGGAACCATACCGCGTTTAAAAATCTGTCATATTTTCGTAATTTGGAAGTGATTGGAGGAAGACATCTGCATGACTATTTCTCCTCGTTGTTCATTGTGAAGACCTCGTTAGAATCTCTCGGACTGAAATCTCTAAAAAGTATTAACTCCGGAACTGTGATTATTTTGGAAAATACTGAGTTGTGCTATGCCAGGAAAATTAACTGGACTCGCATAGTGCGTATGGTGGATCATGACTCGATGATTAAAAATAACAAGTTGCCGAACAACTGCTCCAAGGAAGGTTTGGTGTGTGACAAACAATGTGGGCAGGATGGGTGTTGGGGAGCTGGACCAGATCAGTGCCTGGCATGTGCCAACTTTAAATATGGGAGCACCTGCATTCAAAACTGTCATTCTTTACCAGGGTATGTATATATTAATTGCTTAATAAAATCCCTGTAATTATTGACTGCTGTTGTTTACAGAATTTACAAGGATGAAAACAACATCTGTAAGAAATGCCATGAGCAATGTGGATTCTCTTGTACGGGACCAGGGGCTGATAACTGCACGACTTGCAAACACTACAAGGATGGTCCCTACTGTGTGTCTTCATGTCCATCCACGAAGTATGCAGATGGCGGATTATGTCTTCCTTGTCATAAGAACTGTGTGGATGGATGTACCGGACCCAGCAATGCTTTAGGTACGGGTGGCTGTAAGTCATGCGATAGAGCCATTATAAATGAAACTACCGTATGTTTACAACGAGACGAACCTTGCCCAGATGGATATTACTATGAATCTATTCAACGGTCTCAACAAAACAGTATGAAAGTGGTCACAATATGCCGGAAGTGTCATCCACGCTGCAAAAAGTGCAGTGGGTATGGTTTTCATGAATTGGTCTGCCAGGAGTGCACGAATTACAAACGCGGAGAGCAGTGCGAAGATGATTGTCCCCAGGAGTATTATGCAGATGATGAAACTCATATGTGCTTAGAATGTGACAAGGAATGTCGAGGATGTACAGGTCCAGGGACCGACCAGTGTTTGGCTTGTCAAAATCTCAAGATCTATCCAGATGGTCAACCTTCCAATACTTCCAGTTTTACTTGTGCGAGTAAATGTCCCCCGAACTTTCCATCGAGGAATTTCCTGCCGAACCAACTCACCTATTACTGCTCGACGAAGCCTGAAACTTCGCAAAACGTGATGCCTGTTAACAAATTCCCGTGGGTTGTGGTGGCTACGATCGCGTTTATTATACTTGCATGTCTTGTAGCCTTTGCCTTTGCTTGTTACTGCTACAAGAAGAATAAGGTTAAGGAAGAAACCATGAAGATCACGTTGGCAATGACGGGCATTGAAGGGGAACGCTTGAAACCTAGCAATGTGCTTCCAAATTTGGCACGATTGAGAATTATCAAAGAGGCGGAGATTCGACGTGCTGGTATTCTTGGCTACGGTGCGTTTGGTACTGTGTATAAGGGGGTATGGGTACCGGAAGATGAAAGCAACAAGATTCCCGTTGCCATCAAGGTTCTCCGGGAAAACACCGGGGCAAATTCCAGTAAGGAATTTTTAGATGAGGCATACATTATGGCAACTGTGGAACATCCAAACTTGTTGAAACTTCTAGCAGTATGTATGACTTGTCAAATGATGCTCATTACACAACTGATGCCATTGGGTTGTCTTCTTGACTTTGTACGTAAGCACAAAGAACGTATTGGGTCGAAACTCCTGTTATCATATTGTACACAAATTGCTAGAGGTATGGCATACCTCGAAGAGAAGCGCCTTGTTCATCGGGACTTAGCCGCGCGTAATGTCTTAGTACAAGCTCCAGCTGTGGTAAAAATTACCGATTTTGGGCTGGCGAAATTGTTGGATATTAATGAAGAGGAATATAAGGCTGCTGGTGGGAAGATGCCCATTAAATGGCTTGCCCTGGAATGTATCCAGCATAGAATTTTCACTCACAAATCGGATGTATGGGCATTTGGAGTGACCATTTGGGAATTATTTACTTTTGGAGACAAACCTTATGATAGCGTCTCTGCACGAGATGTTCCTGATCTTCTGGAAAACGGAGAACGGTTGCCACAACCCGCCATTTGTAGTATAGATGTGTATATGATTATGATTAAGTGTTGGATGTTAGATGCGGAAAGCAGGCCCTGCTTTAAAGAGTTAGAAGATGACTTTTCAAAGATGGCGCGTGACCCTGCCAGGTACTTAGCTATTCCAGGACATACCTATATGACTAAAGGAGGGAGTCAGCATCAGGTAAGTCCAATATCGACTTAAAAAATGAATAATATTACATGAAAACTTATTTGAATATTTCCAGGATCAACCTGATAGTATATCCCGAACAATGACATCCGTCTCCAATGATGGAACGTTGGATTACCACGAGAATCAACCCAAGTCAAGAGCACCCTTCCAAGCGTTGTCATTTTCACCTCCCCCCACTCCAGTGAAATGGCCGAATGGCTCTCAAACATCTGACGGAAGCTGCGCACCGCAGAATCAACACAACTGGAATCAGGAACGGTTACGGTTTGCTCAAGCCATCAATACGTCTTCTAGTGGGAAGAGGGACACATCGGATGGTTCCAGTATTTTACAATACAACGCGGATGGGTTAGATGGTATGGGACCCTACGATTATGATTCCGGTTCACGTGCGCAGGCGCAAGTTGGAAACGTGAAAGTGGATCTGCCTGTGGACGAAGATGATTATCTCGTGCCTTCACCCCAACAAGCACAATTACCTTATGTGGAACTGAAATCAGACTCGAAAGCCGAATCTGGAAGTAACACCAGTGGAGGAGTTTACTTCAGTACCACCAACATCGACAATCCCGAGTATATTTTCAGTACCGATTCTCCATTGGATACTGTACCTTGTCAGACGATTGGCATTCCCACACTTTCCGAATTTGTTGATTCCGTACCGGAAGTGACCAGCCCTACGCGTGTATCGGAAGAGGAATCTGATCACGAGTATTACAACGACTTCGACCGGTTAACTCGCGAATTGCAGCCTTTGCAGCGCAAAGGCGGTGAGACCACCGTGTGACACGTGGTGTTTCCAATAGACTGAGAATTCACCTCAATAAACACTCAGCGCGTGTATCTTAATTAAGTGCCATTTGAGATAAGTGGCGTTACATTCTTGTACATAATTAGTATTGTAAGGAAAAGGAAGAGGAGAGTATGAAGAACTACGAAGGGCACAACTGCGTACAATATTCTTGCCCGACGCATCTGTCTGTGATAAGTTAATGAGCAAATAATTTTTTCTCCGCGCGTTGAAAATACCAATCGGCGGAAGCACAAGATGTATCTTAATTTTTTTGTTAGATGTTTGTTTATATTATTTTTTGCGTTTTAAATCGATGTTTATTGAAAATGAAACACACGTGACTTATAGCTGTCATCGAGCAGGAGCAGGCGAAAGTACTAAACTTGTGTGCCATAGGAGTACATACGCGAAATTTATCATGAAATGCATAAGGCACAACAATGATCAAATAATTTTTGTACAGAAGAAAATCTTTTATATGCTGTCTATATTTGTATATTTATACGATGTTATTACTATTACTGAGCGCCTTCGAATAAATATGATAATTAAATAATTTAAATCAACTTGTTACTTTCCTCTTAAAATAAAGAAAAGATTGTATTGGAGTAATACTCAAGTTAAAATTGATTTAAATCATTGGAAATGAAATATTACGCGCATCCAATAAGGTATTTTATGTGAAATTAAAGCTCAAGGTTACACTGTTTGGTAACGATTCACCACCAATGGGTTTACAGCGACAACGATTTGTATGGAAATCTATGACATCATTCTCGTATGTATGTAAAATTAAATTAATCTATTATAGTTATTAACTTATTACATAATTCGCTGATCATTCTATGCAGCGTATTTAGAAGCGGTACTTTTACAAAACGCGAGAATATAACTGTATTAATAGCAGAACAAAGAGAGTTTTGCGTAATACTGTCCATAAAATTCGTAATTTCTAGCGGAATTTTAAGAATGATTAGATAATGCACGTAAATCATTGCGATTAGTGTTCGGAACACTTAGCTAAGGTTACGAATACCGTTTGTATATGAGTAATTGCATTGTTTTAAGATTAATGATTAACTAATCGAGTATTTAATGCTAATCGTGACTGCCTTTTATTGTATGTGACCTGCGGTATCGCTAGGAGTCAATATATGACTATGTTGTTTAATCATTACACCAGATGTTTATTTACTTTAGAAAATGTAGTAATTTTATTTTCTAACAAGCAATACTGAATTACATCGAAATTCTATTCTTTCTAAATCTCGGTTGAGCCGAATAGGGAGTTGGAAATGTCGAGAATATGTCGGTAATTGAATTATAAAGTAAAAAGACAGTTTTTTCAACTTACCTGCTGTTGTCTCTTGAGAAATGTGGGGTTATGTATGAGATTATAAACTCTTGCCCCTCTTGTCTATACAAATTAAGTTAGTTAGTTGCCGGGGCTAGAAGCAATTATCGAAGAATTGTGTTTCTCTTAAGGGTTTTAGATAAACCCAAGGAAAACAGAAATCGCACCATACGCGAATAGGAGGAAATTTGAGCTAGCTCCCATCAACGAAAATTGAGGAGTAGCTCGTACTGGTAAGGTAAAATATGTAAGGGTGATCTTTGACACTAGGCTGTCATGGAATCTGCACCTAGAGGCGACCATCAGCAGGGCTATAAGAGCCTTTTTCGTGTGTCGCAAGTTGTTTGGACCATATGGTCCAGTGCACGGATAGCGAAATGGCCTTGAAGAGGCTGCACACCCACAGCGTCACGTCTAGCATCGTTTGGGAATGTAAGAAGGCCCTAGATGAACTGGCAGGAAGAAACCACGTTACTGTGGGGAATGTCTTGGCAGACGAACTAGCCAAGCGGATAGGTACAGATTGTGCGGGGACTTTGAAGATCACCTACCATCTGATATGCAAATGCGTTGAGCTACAGCTCAATAGGGATGATATTCTTGGAAAAAGGTTCTTAGAAGCCTCCCAATTTATGGAACTGTCCCCTAGGGACCTGCCAAGTTTTTATGACAGCCTTCAGATAACCTGTTTACACAGGTCTTAGTACAAAAGATTTTTTAGGTCGAAGTGCTAGCAGGACATGTCGACCATGTTAAAAAAAAGTTAAGATAAAGTTTAAAAACCACAATAGACCTTATAATTACCGGTACGAGAAAATAATGAGTAAGAAAGAACTAATAAAGAAAAACGAGTTGTGCGACCGTGAACTATAATACATAGTTACATAAGAATGCACGAGAGGCTGATTGAGAGTCTGCTTTACTAACTTTGGTAAACTCTGTGCAAGACGATGTTTATTGCACTTCTTACTTTTATATCGCATTCTACTAAAGAATTTCTTCGTTCTTAATTCACTAATGCACCGTATAAAGTCCAGTTAACCTATAAGTCCAATAACCTAACCTAAGATATACAGAAAACATAACACATATTGATATCATACACAATAAAGTCTTGTGTTTGATATTACATTATCTACTTACGTGTGTGAAGCAAAGATTGTAGCAACACGCATTGAGCAATCAGTTTCGGGCTGTAGTTGAGCAACGCACCTCTGCAACATTTGCAAATTGCAAAAAATCAAACTTGCAACATGGCGAGTAATTGGAGTAAGAAACGGCGTGCAACAATCGCTAATTGATTGGATGATTGCCCAGCTGCGTTGGAATGGTTGACATGGCTGCGTTTTGAAACTTTGAGACATTTGACTAATTAAGCAGAGTTGAAACAAGCTGTACCCACAGTAGGCCGGGAACGTTTGACCTGAACTAACACAATCCACTCTTGTCGCCGATTACCCAACGGCCAACGCGGTCGGGTTTTATTGGTTCGAACTACTTCTTGCAGACGTTCTCCGGGCTTTCGTCACGTCATCTAAGACGCGCCTAATTGTGTTAATTGAGTCTAACCAAGCGATTAACGCACAATAACACACAATAAGATCATGCAAATGCCATATGAAGAATATTAGCTCTTTTTCATGGCTGTTTGTGTTGAAGTTTCGTACAAAAGCAAACTCGGGCAATGCGCATTGCGTAATGTAGGTTTTGTACATACCTACAACTTTATACTAGTTTCAATAACTTTGTACGACTTTACACAAGTTCTGAAAGACGCACGTATGTAATATCCCAGTTAATCGAGATATACAAACTTGGATAGAACAAGATGAAAAGTTACTGGTTGCTTTGATTTCAAAATACTATTGATGATGGCGATGTGTGAGACGTGGAGATTGTTCATTCGGTATATTCGGAGTTGTCTTAGGTCAAGCCAAATTACGTCGCCGTTTGCACACGCCGATTATGAAAACTTCTGCCATTACAGTCACAAGTTACACGAAGTTACACGCGCAAGGTATTGCGATCTCGTTACGTCCTACAAATTTTCATACACACGTAATCTGAGCGGCCAGCAACTCGTTATTTGCTATTAACTCGTGCTTCGATTGGGTGCTGTGAGTAACGTGGACATCTGGTTGTATTAATGTCTGTATAACATGTTACAAACGCCCACGACACTTTTATAATGATGACGAAATTACTATTGCATTAGTTTGCTAATTTGTTCAAACACTGAGTACGCTGAGTACACTGAGATTCAATATTTACTAAATAATCGTTTTATAATGTAACCCCTTAATTTAACCAAATAGATTAGGATAGTAATGACGTCACATGTGGAAGTAACTGATGGAATGTTTCCAAACTGCATGTTTTTTTCCATAAACGTAATTTAAAACTACATTTTACAGTAATATTCAGTATTTTTAAGGACCTTTATATTGTATATATTAGGAATTATAAATGTTAAAAATATTTAGATAGTGTAAAGTCAGGTAAATATCAGGTTTTTGATAATAACTTATATTAAAACGTAGGTTTATGTGAGGTTATATGCCATATAAATTACAGGTAACGAAGTATCACTTGTTGAACCTTTGCCGAGACAAAACAAAGAACAGGAAAAATAATTTTTAAAACGAGATACTTAGAAATAATGTCAATTTACCTCAATTTTATAAATTTTATCCGTCATACTAGTCTTCTAATACCATATAATATAACCTTATAATTTAATCTAATGGACTAGGATTGTAGTGACGTCACATGTGGAAGCAAGGTAAACCTCCAAATTTTAATAATAACTTCTATTTAAAGACATAGAAGATTATAAGTTTTTTGTTTGTTGGCATAATAAGTAAAGATGTTTTACTAAATGTAGTTTCATATTTCGCTTATGGGAAAAATTATTTTTGTTTGGAAACATTCTATCAGCTGCTTCCATGTGACATGTGACATCAGATTATGTCCATTTTCTGCTCTGTACAAATTTAATTTGTAATTTTGTAAGTTCGTTCTAAATTAATATTAATCTATAATAACTGTATTTAATTAATTCCTTTTATTTATTGATTTTTATAAAAATTTGCTCAGAAATTTAGTTAACGGAGTGATCGTAAGAGGTCGCTGGTATTTTCAAGTAAGCGTGGATGTTACAAGGGTTACAAGCGTATCAGAAGCACACGCGCTTTGATTCCATGGGATTCCACACGTTACAACGTCCGACACAGCCTGCTTTATTATGTATGTATGCACTGTGAATTGCAGTCTCGTCGATCTTCGGCTACGTTCGCGTGAAGAAGCGTGCGCGCTGCACGTTTTACCGGCACTCGGCACACCGCTTGTCGCCGTACGCCGAGCCGCCTAGTCGACGGGCGTCCCGCGCTGGGTTAGTACGCCAGCGCGCCCGTCGCTATCGCTGTTTGACTCGCGTCGCGGCCGAGTCGATACACGTGCGTCCCGAAGTTATTGTTTACGTAACGCCGTACGCGATCACTACGAGCGCGCATCGCCACCTGTTATGTAACCCGGCGACATTCGCGCTCCACCGTACGCCTCGCCACCCTACAACAAAGCCACAACGTGCGCCGCATCACACGCCACCAGCGAAGCAGCCCTGTAACTGCAACAGACGTTCCTCTCCCGCCTCGCTATTCCCGCCGCCGAAGACCAGCCCAAAGTGTGAGATTACATAATAGAATTGTCCGCGGGCTGGACTCGTTCCATGCGCAATGCCATCGTTACACAATAACGCGTGGTGCGCGGATCGCGGGATGCCTCGGCAGCAGGAAACATAATTCTGTGTTAGCAGTGCGTCTGGAGCGCGATGGAATCACGCTGTGATAAATTACATAACGCGGCTGGAGCCGCGGCGCCAAGGGCCAAGCGCACGCGGATCAAAACGCATCGCAGCAAGATGAAAGCGACGGAGTCCTCGACGGCAGCCAAGGCGTTCGCGAATTTTGGCAGAGCGCTGCACGAAGTGATGGAGAATCGACGCGCTTTGTTCTCGTGCCCGATGTGCAGGCGGATCCTCTCGGCGCCGGTCACAGGCGAATGTGGGCATACTTTCTGCGCCGGATGCATGGAGACCACCAGCAGGTGTGCGACCTGCAGCCACGAAACAACCGAGTCGCCGAGGATCAACGTGTTGGTGCAGGACATCTGCAACAAATGGAGGGAAGTACATCCGGAGCAAATCGGTATGTATACCTACAATTAAACAGACCTCTGTATATCTGCTCATGTTTATTGTAATTTATAGGTAAGAAGTTATAATTTATAACTGGCGACAGTTCGAAAATTACGCAGTGGTTCGTGGTCTGCATGAATAATAAATGAATTATGAGTATGCGCGTCGCGAATGAAATATTTCACGACGGCTGATTGTGAGTCAGGCTTTGACTAACACTAGAATATCCTGTTTTAAAAATTCGCACACCCTGTTTATGTAAACATGCGAGTCATATTTGACACAACAATTTCCTGATAACACAGTTATTCTTCTAACAATTCCAGGACAAATTCTGTTATTGTCAAGTGTCTATCAAGCACAACAATCGGATCGATTTGTAATTCTTACTAATGAGATTCTGTTTGAAATTGTGAGTGTATTGATGTAATTATTTGCTCATTTATGCAATATTTACGCGCTAGGGCTTTTATTAATTCATTGCGACACGTTTTGATTATGCGCAGCCGCAATGCTGATTGAAACAGAGCGATATTTATGTCAAGGTGTTCACGAAAAGCGTGAATTCGCACGTAAACTTTAAACGTTCACCTTTCGTATTTCGTGGATAGGTATTCATTTACTCTTTCAACACATCATACTTTTAAATTCTCGTAAAACTTTCAATACTATTGCAAATAACGATAGTGAAGTTGATAAATTTGTAAGTGACAAAGTTGTTCCTAACTCATATCTAAGGCAGTTAATGTCACAAATAATTTTCTAGTTTTTCTAAAGCAAATGTTGTGGCGTGGTTTGGATCGATCTAACCAGCCTGTTGTACATACGAAATCAT
>JAODVP010166433.1:0-18323 GCA_025400035.1 Tetradonia laticeps
CGTTTGTTGTAATGCTTGCTCAAAACATGCTTTGACAACATGACGTCATCTGTTTGCTGAACGAACAAACCTATAGAGATGCGATGTACAACTATCTATTTGTGATAGATGTTCGTAAAAGTTAAAAATGTGAAAAAAAGAAAAAATAATAAGTCAAGATCACACATTTAGACGTCATTATTTATGTTAAGCTTAAAAT
The DNA here is from genome assembly GCA_025400035.1 of Tetradonia laticeps. Taxonomy (NCBI): domain Eukaryota; kingdom Metazoa; phylum Arthropoda; class Insecta; order Coleoptera; family Staphylinidae; genus Tetradonia; species Tetradonia laticeps. Next base: position 200 of record JAODVP010166433.1, read on the forward strand.
TTGATATCAATCAAAACCTTGATTTTTTTATTTAAACCTTCCACAAAAATATAACTAATTGATATCATTTCAATGGCTTCAACAAATAAAAAACAATGGCTTCACTTTTTCTGAATTTACAACAACTCACCGAATTTTTACTAAAACTACCACAACGTCTTTAGTATACACATAATAGTTTGTTTTAACTGTTCTTTGTGAAATTCTAAACTCTTCACATTATTCCGGATTCCCGATATTACTTTACGTTAAAACCGAAATTCAGCGATTGAAAAGGATACAGCTGTTTTGAACCGAAAGTAACTCAAAATAAAAATTTATAGTCAACGAATTTACTATTTATTTAATTCATCGATTTTATTGCGATTGAGACGGTCATTTTTGCGTAAATTGTTAAAATTTCTGCATATAAAAAGCATAGCATTCGGAAGTTGACGTAACGAGCGAATAATTGGCTGAGCTATCTGTTTCCTATTCGTTGAATCGCGCTTCGAACAACCAATCGAATTGCAGTAAGTTTAAGACGTACTTCTAATATTTCATCTTTTTTCAGCAATATAGATTCATATCTTTTCATAAGTAAATTGCGTTTTTGTTTTTCGTAAAAAGCGAAACACGGGGTAAAAAGGAATAGCAAAATACACACATTCAAATGCGCGTGATGAATACAGCAATATCATCCATCTTTATTTCTCCACGCGGCGTCGCCAACTCGGGGTTGATTGGATGCTCAATGCTCTTCGCAGCGAAGTGAAATAAGAGGGCGGAGTCTTACGCAATTTGCATTAAGATTTTCGAAAACTTTCATAATTTTTTACGAAACAATGGCCATCTCAACTGGAATCTGTCTTGACTGCAAAAAATATAGCAATAAATTACGAATTTTTCTATTCTAAAACGAACCGACCGTACTTTTTTTTTGAAAAACCACCCGCAGTGTAATTAATTACGTTTCTTATGCAATGTACATTGTACATTGTATAATGAATTCAAAGCAATGATGAAAGGCGGTACCAGAAACTTGAACGTAGATCCTTCAGTTTCCGGCTGAATTCCCTACCAAACTCCACCAACAATTTGTCTTCAATGATTTGAACTGAAGTTTTTTTTGTGTGTTTTACGAGGTGGGAAATGCTTGTTATGCACCATGTCACCCACTACCGTGTTGCCACGGCAGTGAACCGTGTGTGGGTCTCAGTCTCACTAAAACCAAACCTGAGGATATCTACCCGTAGGTGTCTGGTCCTATGTCTGCACGGGTCTGACGCTTGAACTAAAGTTGAAATGTCTGATGTAGTGACGAACTATCGCACTTCATACCACGTCGTATTTGTTTATGTTTACATTTGGCCAAAATGTACAAATGTAAACAACATATCAGATCCCGAAACGTACTGTACGTTGTGATGCTGTAAGAAACTTTGAAGATACTATAACAATACACATTAATGAATGAACTTCGTTCTCCAATGTATAATTAATTCTAAAATGATATGATATGATGAAAAGATGTGCGGTAAATGGGACCTAAATCAAGATTGAGTTCGTCATACATTGGAGAAGATACTTAATTAATTATGTATTATAAATTAGCACTAGATATCCTTCGATTTTTCCAACAGAGTTCTCTATAAGTGCAACTGTTATGGTTTCCTTCATATCCTAGTTGCTCATATTGCTTTATACGTCTATGTTGCGGTTCAGGTTGCAAATGAAAATAATACATCACGCTCAGTGCACTACTCCCCACCGATAAGGAATACCGATTGCACCTACGTGCAACCCAATCCGCCCCCTGGTGATACCCTGCATCACAAAGTAAACATCACAAATAAACGAAAATGCAAACCTTATATCATCGACAGAACCGTATCGTCTAAAATTTCGTCCTTTGTCTCTACATTCGATGCAGTGAGGCGTCTTGGAAGGAATTTAATATCTCGCAATATTTTCCAGCAACATTCATCTTTATTGATTTTGCCTCTGCTTGAAATTTATTACGCGGTACTACGAGTCTAATTGCATCAGGTATCCCACATTCGTTCACTTTCATTCCGGCCCTAATGGATTCCGCGCAAGATGTTGCTCGATCTGCCGCCGCACAGCCGCCGCCAGCGCGGCCAAAGTGCAATTTATCTTATTCATATTTTTATTTTGATTTCCTGGGCAATCGTACGCTTTCGCATATCGCAACTTGCGCGCATTGTAGAACGTCTGCACGTTATCGATGTTAATGGCGCGAGCACGGGTCGTGAGGCAAATCGCGCATCTGGGAGGCATAAAATTCTTGCGCTCCGCCTGTGCATAATCGTACATGTGAAACCGATTTTTACGGTATGCCATCCCATTGCGCTAAACTGCAGCGCCATCTAGCAGTCTTACATTAGCGATCATATTGGTCCTTGGTCGGGATGAGTATTGTGAAATTCCTTCAGCACGTCCATCGCCTTTATGACACATGGATTTGTCACGTGCGAACTGCTGACATGTGAGTGGGAGGATGAGGCTGTGTGTCATGGGATTTGCATGTGGGCAGAAAATCGGAAAGTCAAGTGTCTGCTGCGTGATGAAAGGTTTCGCTATGGAATGAATTATTTAAGAGTGCCATCCGGTGACTTCAGTACCGACAGTAGCGATTTGATTCAATTCCGGAAGAGGCGGTAGCTCTGCTTGGTTTTACAGACTTTTATTTGTCATCTGTTTTCAAACGTTTCTTGATTGCACGAAGTGGAAATATCCTCACTGCATGCATGTGCATTTTATTGTTCACAAATCTATTTTAAATTACTCACTCTTCCACAGTTCCATAGCAGTTATGTACCTAATTTATTTAACTACAAATTATGCACACGTTTCGATTGTTAGGTACAGTTCCGTAACCAAATCTGTCCAAACTACGCAAATTGAATCCATATAATCTAATTATTCCAGCAAAGTGTTAGAAATTCAGTAAAAGTTTCCAGAACTTTTGCCAGTCCCGAGCTTTACAATTAGTCTTTTCTCAATGGACTCGAAATTCATTAAACTAATTTGCATTCTTAAGCAGCTCTTGCTTTCATATATCAATCCAGTTTGAATGGATCATGAAGTGAATTTCGCGCACAAAACTAATAATCATCCACGCAAACATTTGAGTTCCGGAAAAATTCCCAGCATAATCAGGGACAATGAAACTGAATGAATTCAATCCTCCGGCGAGTCTGAAGTAGAATGTGCTAAAATTGGCCACCACGTATGAAAGCAAATATTCTCATATTTGATGATGTGCGCGCAGTGGCACGCCGAGGTTTCGTTACCTATTATCATTATGAAATTCCGCGCGCGCATAACTTGTATTCAATTTGATCGTTGAGCAGACATGGAAGTGTTTGCCGTATCGTTCGATTCCGCGTGGGGCAGTAATAGCAGGCGATAAATTTAATAAATGCTTTTCAAATTGCCATCATTATTACGATCGCTTTACCGCCACCGCGGGGCGGCGACGAGCAGCATTGCGCGATTATTTGAAATGAGCCGATTGTGGACTTCAATACGATTAAAATTTTAATTAGGCACAAATCATGTTTTTACTTGATGCATTTCGGCCTGGATTATTTTGTTTATATTAATTGTTTGGAAGCGATCATTATAATTATAATTAATGGGTTTTATTGATTTATTTCCCCACATATACAATATGTTTAAGTAGTGGAAGAGTAAGGTTAATGCAAAAGTTGAAGTTCAAGTTTTAAATGGAATTATAGTACGATTACATTAAGTTTAACATTCACATTCTCATTCTCATTAGGTAAAAGTAGTTTAAAATGGTTTGGAGCAGCCGAGTTGGTGAAACTTTTGCATGTAGATCAGTGATATTCTATTCCGCGTCACTTTGTTAACTACCTAAGTGTTATCCACACATTCTTTCCATGACTGTTTTTCTTTATCTCGATGGTTATTATAGATATTGAACCGGGTAGCTTGCTGAAGGAATTTGTAAATATTTACATCGCTACTGTTTGTAGTCTCTTTTCTCCACTGTGAGCATAGCAAAGTGCTCAATATTCTGTGTTTCTTTGCCGCCTAATGTTTGCTCTCACATTTGCTACAGTTTGCTAGAAGTCCTCGGTGCACAGGAAGATAAGAGTATGTGTGGAGTGGATCTAATGTGCACTACCGCGCGCTCTTAATTTATTCAAGAAGCACTTTTGTTGCGAACATTCACGACTGGTTTGACTTCATTTTTTCTTGTTTTTTCCTGGTCCTGGCCTAGATTTTACCAAGATGGGATCAATCTATTATTCTATGTCTCCTGTTTTATTTAGTTTTATGGTACATGTTGGTAATTAATTTGGAATTAAACACCACAGGCGTTATGAATGTTTTTCCACGAGGTTGATCTGTTAAAGAGGGTTTGATAGCGTCCGTGGCGGGTACGCCGCTCATAAATTTCCCTTGTTTGCTGACGCTCGCGGTGGCGGCAACGGTGGTGGGAAAAAGGGTGCAATCTCTCGCATTCCGCAAGAATCCTCCAAATGCGCCAAATGAGAATCAAAAGATGCGGCGGCACCACCGGCGCCTCCACCACGATTGCGGGAAAATCATTTCGACGCCTAAATTAATTCACGTTTGGCCACGGAATGCAATATCAGCTTATTTATGGCCCGTATGTGTCAGGTTGTTTTTCCACAGGGAAACATGAGCGAAAATTTTTAGTGTTTTTGATTATTTTTCCGGAAATTGCACTTTTTACAAAGAACATTGGTACAAAGTTTCCACATAGTGCTGCATTCCATACGTAGTTTGCATTGGGAACTTAATTAAACCATTTTAAATAATTAATCAGTTGATTAAACTATGTAATCCAGCGACTGGAGAGCAATGCAGATAAGTTACAATTTAATTAAACGGGAAAATTAATGCGCTCACACATCTCCGCCACTCCGATGCGATGTAGTGTACTATTAGCTCTCCAACCACGGTTTTGGTGGTTAATTCCACCCTGCTTTGGATTCCAGCCATTCATTTCAGAGAAATGCGAAGTCGAAGTAAATATCTACAAGAAAATTTGATTTTAACTAGGTACGAATTAGATTATAATCACTTTTACTGGTGAAAATTATGTTTATTTTACTTTATATATTTTTATAAATAGGAAACGTGAACTTGTATCAATATTGAAAATTACTCTTAGGCATATTTAAACAATCACATCGAACATACTTTCGGCGAGGTCACTACCGGTATAAATCGGATATATATTTTTTAATAATCTCGACGTAGTGAATGTATTCTTTATAATTTTGAATTTGAATGGTTGAATCCCAATTTCGATAGATTTGTATTTTCGGTCACTTCCAATCCAGATCCAGAAATTGTACACTTGGCACACGCTGGACAACATCCCAAAGAGTCGAATACTGAAAACCGTTTTGCGGTATGTCGTAGAAATTATTATAGAAGAAGCTGTGATGGTTCCACCCATCATCCATTACTATGATTTCTGGAAACCTGGAAGAGATGTCGTAAAACCGTTTTGATTATTAGATTGCTGAGTCCCTGGTTTACGTAACAACCAGTTGGAATTATAAAAATAGTAACCAACAGACGAAAGATTTCCTAAATTTATTGCGTACGAGCCTGTACGACACCTTCAACAATCTAATGCTGTGAACCGTTTTCCGATATCTATTATAAATTATACATGATGCTGTGCGCTGTGCTTTTCCATCTAGTATAGAGATTTCTATAAGAGATATATAAGAGAACTATAAGAGATATCAAAAAATCGTTTTCAGTATAAGGGTATTAAAAATGACTAATATCGCAAATTATAGACTAGTGCTAATTTAATATGTTGTAACCTCTGTTTAATTTTTAGCATTAGCAGAACCGATCATTTCTAGAATTTTTTTCATTATCTTCGAAAGTGTGTGTTTCTCCAAGAAACTGTGAGGTATCGTTCTTAAAGCAGATTAAATTTGCTACAACTTGAGATCAAATCCAAGTATGTTGGACAAGAGTCTAGATACAACTCCTCTAAACATAGTATTTTTTTAACAATAGTGAAATTTCCAGTTTAGCTTAAAATTTCGGTGGAACGAATTCAACAATTTATTTATTTGATTCCTTTCTCTGTAATTTCAATCTAAAGTAGAGCAACACAGAAAAATTCTCAGTATTATGAAAAAGGCGACTGTCTTATCTAGAACTGTATCTGTCCTCTAATCTACAGGTTTGATTTTGGCAAAATATTGTAGCTAATACAATCTATTTTACAAACGATGCTTTAAGGCTTTTTCGAAATTTGTATATCTCAGGAGATAATAATACAACAAGAATATATGGCTTGTCGAGTACGAAAAAAAAATAGCATAATTCTTTTGATGCTTCAAACTTGAATGAAGATCTGATCTTAAAAACGTATTACATAATGAGAAGGAGCCGATGATTCGCAGTTTTTGCCAATTTTAATGAATTTGTTGAGTAGCCTAGTTTCCAATATTTTTTTTAAGGTTAGAAAATCTATTTAGATGTGTTGTTTTGTGCAGTTCATTTTCTTGAAGGTTCACTGATTTCACCAAAATTACAAGTTAAAGTTAAACAAAGCTGAAAATTTGACTATTTTGAAAAAGTTTGCAGAGCTATATCTTCACTTCTATTGAACTTCCAGAGTGGAATTTAATCTCATAGATTTAATCTAGCTTAAAGGCGATACATGACAATTTCACGAGAAACGTACACTTTAAGAGATATGGTGAAAACAACGAAAAAATTTATAGTTCGTGTATCAATAAGGTAGCACGAGTCTTTCAAAGCTGCAAACATAGATTTAGGCTGTTCATGCAGATCCCATCATATTTGAAAATCAGAACTGGCCAACCATTTGCGATTTTAATGTGTTTATTGACTTTACTAACTAGCAGGATTTCAATAATCTATTCTACCCGGAAGTGGCCAATTAGGATCACCCCAAAAAAGATAAAATTGCCTTAGTAACCGACGAAAATTTTCCTAAATTCATTACGTTTGCATAGAAATTAATTTTGAAACCTGTACACGTACTCTATACATTGAAGAAATTATCATTTAATGATGCAGTAGAAAATTGATTGAAATACTTAAATATAAATTAAAGTGTTCTGTGTACCACGTTCAAATTTAAAATTCAAATGAATGTAATTCCTTAACAATAATCTCTAGTTTTATTCCCAATGCAACTTGAGCTTATTGCATTTAAATCTAAATGCAAATGTAGCTGTTTTTTCGCCGTTAATAGAAGAAGTTGTCCGAGTATTATCAGCAACAACAACAAAAAACACTGGAAACATTCGCACCGGGAAAAACATGCATTACTCGCGGCGAGATTCGAGTGGCGCAAAAAATCAGCGCGAATAAATTCGCCAGCGAGCGCGCGTGGAAAAATTACCATCCGCAATAATTTTTAAAGGCGGTTTTAATAAAAACGACCGCGGCGAAAAAGACGCATTCCCGCCCCGTATATCACGCTTCCTGCAAAACGCTCGCCCAGCGTGTGGGTTCCTATTTTCGCGAACGGTTCTGGCGCCCCCTGTGCCCGTTAACGCGGAATTTATTAGCGCGGCCGCGCCTCCACCAAGATTTTATTCCCAACCGGCGAGAATTTATTTTGCTTAATGAAAATTTTTGACCTAGAGCAACATTCGCGCTGGTGTAATGTCGCAGATTTTCAAATTATAAAATTAAATAGAGGAAACATTTATTAAAGAGTATGGGTTTTTATATAAAAAAAGTGTAGATTTATTTTAATACCAGGTTTATACAACGGGTAATTGGTTGGAAATATTGTAAATATTGAACACTTTACGAGTAGGTGGGCGCTAAGTACCTTTGACACTTTGTAGGTTTCGATCTACACAGCGCTAATTTATTATCCCCAAGCGAAAATTAATAAACTTGTTGTCGTTGCAATGTTTGCAACTAACTAGCAACTAAGTCTATATTGGCTGACTTACCTACATGATCCTAACCTACTGCTCCACCAGGAATTACCTTATAACGATATTCCATAATAGCCTGCACAATGCAGGTTGATCGTGGAGGTATAGAAGGCCAACGATTAAAATGTCAATGTTATGTGCAAAGTTTCAAAGTGTCGCGTTCGGGATGCTCCTAAACACAAAGAAACCGAGGCATAAAGGACATTTCATATGTAGAGTGATGTAGATACTACCAACATAGTATAGAGTTAGTTAGAAGTTAATATCTACTTTGCAATTGACATATTCCAAAAAGTTTGAGAAGCTATTTATTAATATATGAAATATCATCCTTACAAAGTACAGAAGACCATCAGAAATAAAACTGAAATTCATTTTTAAGCAATTTGTAACAATTGTCGCGTTCATTGTTTAAATTTATGTAAGTAATGGAATTGTCTACAACAAGCAGTAAATTGTAATTCACAAGAAATTAAGTTCCACATGTGTGGGAATAGTTTACAAAGTTTAAATCAGTGCGGGCGTCGTCGTCGTCGTCGCCGTCTTACAAGGAGCAGTTGATGGATGTTCTGCAGAACAACAAGCAAAGGCCATTCGCGTATTCTTGTTGGTTGAACTTCCACATTAGAATTATTCGCTGCTTGTTACTAGTACTCAGTCAGTGGCAAACCGCAACGTATCATTTACAAAAGGCGACAATTAAAAGCATCCCGAAAAATATCCACCAAGCAAATAGAGATAGGTAAGTGAATCTTTCGTAAAGTCGTAATTTATTTTTACTGCCGCCATTCGTTTAACTCAGCGGCACATTGAGTCGTCCATGCTGTAATTAAGAGTAAGCCGCCGCCGGTGAAATATGTGGTTCATTTTATCAAATTCTATGAAACCGCGACATGGTTTAATCTTATCTAAAGGTTAATTACAATTATCTGTGTAAAAAATCTTCAAAGGGTGAAATTTAAAAGCAGATTTTTAGTTACAGCCATTAATTAAAAGTCGGTCATTTTGTACGTTATACGAGTATTCTTAGAGTTTTATCTCATTTTAAGAAATGTAATTGAAGAAAAATCGGATATACGTACCAATGTTAACCTATACCTAGTAAATTTATAGTCCTTCTTCTTTCCAGACGGCATCATGTTTTCTATCAATTGCACAGAATGTGTCCCCATTATGATTAATGATGTTTCTTTCAATTCTCTCTCGTTCCCTATTATATAATACACATTTCTCGGATACGTGGGACTGCTCGAGGTGAAAGACATCATGGAAGCGCGAATCGAGCGCGCACAGCTGAATGGAACATAGAGTTATTAGCGTGCGTAACTCACATTTCCCAGCGAACCAGGGCAGTTCTACTATTTGAAAGGATGTTCGACATTTCCAAGCGGATGTTTTCCTGTGTGGAGTGTGACTGTGATGTCATATTGGTTGATGCTTTGTACAATCTTGAGCTATCCCTGCCATCGATATCAACGACCGTTATGTCTCTCTTATTGAAATTGATAATATTTCCTGAGAATTGCATCAGTCGTCATCTTCCAAGAATTCTTATAGTACCTACTATATACATATTTTTTAACTTGTAGGCTTTTAACAAAATATTGGACAAAACATATCTATAATCAAAATTTATACACGTCCATTTAGCTCATCGAGATATTTGAAGAAAAAGGCGGTTTGGCTGTGAATTTGACGTGAATACGTCTACAGAACAGATTGTATATTTATTTGATAATATTTCCCATACTAATCTATATACAGGGTGAGTTAGAAGTCAACTTATACACTTTTAGGTGATTCATATCAGGAATGTATGGTGACCGATGGTTCCTTGCGTCGTTATTCCACTTTGTTGTTCTGTAATAGTACAATTTTATCTACAAAGAAACTGCAATAATTTGGTAACCAATCGCCGGAAACCATACGTTCCTAATATCAAATTACTCAGAGTGCATCCCCGATCAACGTCTGAAACTGTGTCGGCCGGGTTCTGGTTTCATCATGTATTGCATGTAAATTCTCGTTAGTGTAATTCTGCACAATAATAAATTGAAATAAATCCGGAAGGAGGTATATCCTTGATCAAAGGTTGAAAGTTTGCTGCTCGAGTTTTGCTCCAAAAATATTCTCTTTATCCCAATTCTGTACATCAAGAAAGTCGAATGAACCTGCAACGAACTATTAGTGACTTGTAATTTTTTTATGACTTTCTAATAAGAAAAGTAGACATCCCTAAATTTTTACCCTTCTACGATCAACCCCTAATTTTTACGAACCTTTTTAGTACGTAAAACTATTTCAAAAGTATGGGAATAATGGAAAATTTAAAAAATGGTTCAGATGATAGAATTGTTATTGTGGTTAAAATAGGGTTGTCAATTTCGGCTGAAAATGTCAATCCCGGGAATCGGGATTAGATTATTCAAAATTCCGGGACCACTCCCGGGATTCAGTTGCCTTACTATAATTGAGTAGAATAAACAAATGCGCATCTATATAAGCTAAGACAATTCAACTAAATAATAATATATGAATTAAAATATATATTTACAGAAAAAAAACAGAGATGGGCTCATACGTTGTACTAATTTCGAGGTCAATTATATTTCGGTGATGGGAAATTAAATATAGAATATTTGAAATATGTACGTAGTATTTTTACAAAAATAATCAACATTACAATTTCTCCATATTCAATTAAGATAAATTTATGAAGCAAAAAATTTACACTTCCCGTACGTTCGGGATTACGGGATCAAAAAAGTTGATCCCGGGATTTGTAGATCCCGCAACCCGGGATTGCCACCCCTAGTTTAGATCCCTATATCAACGTAAGCAATTATAAAATCCGATTGAATCAGTTACAAATGGTAATGCATATTGTAAACACCCAAGAGACGAGACGAATTAAATGTAAATACTTATTTTAGAGAAACCAAACGATATTAAAATTTACAGAACTATTATAGCTATTATAACCTAACCTAATTTATTTATACCCACATTGCTTGGGATGGTTCTCTGGTGGGAGAGCTCAGACAGGAAGAAACATGTTGAGGGAGAGGAAGGGGTATAAAAGGAGGGGGCAACAGCGAAGCAATGTGGGGCGCACTAGTAACTTATAACTATCCCCCTTTATTTTGATTCTTTTTTGAAGCCGGTCTTCCTTTGGTGATTTTTACCACTTCAGATATCCCATTGTCTATATGAACAAGGAAATGTCTTTTAATTCCTTCCTCTTTTCTGACGCTGTGTTACGCCAAAGTTATGCGCACTGCGCTGTACGCTTCGCACTCACTGAGTATGTGCTCGGGGTCTCCTCATCTTCTGAGCACCCTCGGCATTTTGGGCCTTCCTTTAGCCCATGCCCGTTCAACTTGCAGTGCCGCGTTATGAGTTGTTTGAGCTTTGCTCTTCTGAGTTTTCCAACTGTGTTTTGTTGGTCCCGCTCGGGGGACCCCCAGAAACAGCCTAATGTGGGGAGGTAGTTCCCTCCTAAAGCAGTTCCAGTCTGCTGCTATGATTTAAATATACTTTTTTGCCATACTTGGGGGAATAAGACCACAATTACATGGCAAGCCCACAATACATACCAATGCAGCTAATAGTTAGTTTTTAACCTTTTTAATTTGTGTACTGTAGATTATTTATCTATTATAATGCGTAATAAATGTAAAATTTGCGGTTTTAGGAACGGTACCAAGTGTAACTCGAGAAATTTTCGATAGTGTACAAAACATAACTTGTAGCTTTATGATCCTTAGTTCAAAAATTAAGTTAATATTTATAATATAATTTTCAAGCTAAATTCGCACTTAGATTTTCGATAGTTAACAGAACTTAACGTGTATTTAGGTTTTAAAATCTATAATTCTAAATGAATGTAGATTAAGAAATTGCTTACTACAAGTACTTACTACAATTTTATACCAATGTTTTATATTGTCACAATTAGATTCCTCCGAATGTTAAAGTTAGACCTTAAGAAACATTTACTTTACATGCGACGGTATGTGGATGATAAGAACAATGAACTAATGCACATCGCGTTCGATATGCAACACGTTCTACTAATGCCAGGAAACGAGAGTAGTATGAAACTCAATAGTAATTAACAACAGGATGTGCGAACTGATTTTAACGATCATATAAAAATTCCATCAAAATATTAGAATTATTGAAGCAGATTGAAATAAGATACAGAAGCAATGACAGAATTCTACCGCCCAGGGCGGCAGTTAAAAACCAGTCAATCAGTGAAGATCAGTTTATCAGTTAACATCAGTCATATCAATCGATTAGTTGTCCACTTAAAGTGTAAACCAGTCATCCTATTTGTACGTGAAATAGTCTTGCAAGCTATGACTACTAGAATTTGGTAAGTTCTTTTGTGAAGTATTCCTAATGGCGAGTCACAGTAGAGTTCCGGTCGAATTTGAGTCACGGTAGCTGCCAAGCTCGTGCCCCTTAAGATGTAAATCAAAGTCTCAAACATGCCGTGGTAATACAAATTTGTTATATTTAAAAGAAAACTGTCGATTAAAACTTTAACGATGTGGTACGTTGTCGGCATCAAAAGATTGCAAATTTTGTAATGCGGCAAAATATCCACTAAATTGTTCTCACGTCGACTTTTTCAGATTAGAAGCTGAATTATTGCGTAAATCTTATTAGGGAATTAATTAACTTAGGTTACGTTGTGTACAGGTTCGAATCACCTCGATTGTAATATGTGGACGTTTCATATTTCTTTATAGCAAAACACTTTATCCCCACTAGCTTCCTTTATATCAACAAATTCCTCGAGTTGTGAGAGGTTCCAAGTGGAAGATTAGTGATAACTGGAAGTTCAAACATCCACACCACCAAAAGTTTCTTTTGCTTTCTGCTCCCCAGTTGTTGAGGATGTGTGTCACCGGATGTGGGTCCTAGCAAACTTTTCCGATTTTATCAATACTGCTCGTTGGTGCGGCAATTTGTCGCAATATCATTTACGTTTTTATTTTTATGTCTTCTTTTGCGTTTTGGCTACTGTTTCGCCTTTAGAAAACTTTGAAATAACTGTTTAAACCACAGGAGCGCTGTTCTACGAAAAACAATTTACTAGGACTAAAATAACACTAAGATTTAAAGTTTTATTTCCAACAGAATAAACTACACAATTCCAATAAAATGTTGTGTTCTGTGTAAACATGTGCAGCAGATTCAGGAAAATTCCCATTTTCTAAATCTGTACGAAAACTGAAATATGTGAATGTTTCGCACACGTGGGAGCGAAACAAATCCGGCAATAAATCGATAGAGCTTTATAGTTTGCACTCTGTAGTCGCACCAGCTGTAAACAAATGGAAAAAAGTAAATAACTCGTTGCTTCTCAAAGGAATTGAGTTCAACAGTGATTTATCATCATAGAACTCATGATTACCTAACGAGGAAAACTTATTTATTGAGTTGTAACTGTGTTATCATTCATCATAAGTTTGTAGGACGCAATTACTCAAATTGCCGTATGGCCTAGTTTATGCATGCTACAATCTGTATTATTTTATTCTCTACTTTAAAATTTGCATTTCAAGATTCAACATTTAATTTGCATTGTTTTGATATGCACATTTTTACACCTCCATTTTCACACTTGTAACTGGAAATAAAAGCGGCCATAGCGAAAGCACAGACAACGCCTGCTCCCCTAACCGGAAAATTCATCTGAGTAACCAAGTTAGTTTCTTTTTGTTTGATTTTTATGCTTCTTACCCGCTCGTTTCCCACACACTTTCAAGAGCTGTAACACGGATTAAATGCATTTTCCGCGCGCAGCTAGTCATCTTGTAATAAACCCCAAGTAGGAGATTTGGTTCTGTGCATTCTCACTACGTCCACCGACGCCTGTACTTGTACATTGCTGTACATCTCATTACTCTCGCCTGACTGTACTATACGAAATGTTAGCAACGGCAAGTTGGTTCAACTTGTTACACTCTCGCATTAACTTCATAATATGCTGGCTCATCTCGAGGTGGTTATTAAAATAGCACCACGTGCAATTTCAACTCTCATTTGTGATGAATCTGCTGTAATGCTTTGATGAGACTTTGATTACAAGTTTGGTGGAGCGTGAAACTTAGCAAGACACTTAGTGTATAAAGCCGTAGATGTTTTTGGTGGCCTGGGGAATGAATCAAGGTGGGAAACAAATTGCCCACCGAAAATGAGACAGTGCAAACTGGATTATCCACCAAGAAAGTTGTAAATTTTCTCATTTACATCTTTGTTTGCTCAGTTTATAGCTGTAAATGTGGCACTTGCCATTTTTAACAGTCAATTTCTTGTTTTCAGAATTATGGCTTCAACTTTCCATCTTTTTGATGGTGGTTTCCATAACGTGGGGTCACCTACATCTATCCCGCGAAAGCGCAATAAAATACGTAGGAGAGAACTTCATCATTACTTGTAAGGACATGAGCGGACGTGCCGTGGAATGGAGTGGACCTAAAGGTAGTCTGGGAGCTAAGACTCAGCCGAAAGTAGAAGTTGCTTCATATGGTACCTCCGTCATGTTTAACCGTCTTACTGTAAAAGATGCAGGAGTTTATTCCTGTAAAGCAGGCGAAGAAGTCAAGCGATTTCATCTCATCGTCAAAAGTAAGTTGGTTTATATCAAACATAAAATATCGGTTGGAATTTTTACGGCGAACTATGTACCTGCTTGATTGCTAGGTACGTTGAAGTGCTGAGTTTAAAAACTCCAGTCAATGACTTTTGGCATAAAAACAGCTTTTATGGTGCCACGCAACACATAAATTGCAACATGAGATAGTGACGAGTCGGCGTAATTGCTTTATGCCGCCAATATGTTGCGCCAAATTACACTAAACTAATAGACGCCGAGGACCCCACCCTGCTTTTCAGGTAGAATGGCTTCCTGTTTCCGTGTGGACGGGAAAAGTTAACTGAATCAATGGCGTGGTGTCCTCGATTGGTAATAAATTAGGAGCGGATGGGTTCATTGGGCGCAAAATTGAGAATTGAGAAGTAGGAAATGGGAACTGATTTGTGGCAAAGAGCTTTTGTATTTTTACCAAAACCCAGAGTCGCTCTTAGTGCTTTCGTTTGCAATAATACTAAATTTTAAACTAGCTATAATTTTGAAAATATGAAGTTATAATTCATAGATCATTAATTGATTGTGGTTCTTACTATATAAACTTATATTCACTCAAGTTTCATAGTACACTTCTGAATTTTGTCTTTCCGAAGCTAAAGCATAAAAGTATAAAAAAGGTAGGAAATTGAATGAGGGGTTTTCGACCAGTCTTTGCCGCCTCTGCGCGTCAGTATAACGTGAAGTGTGTGACTGACTTATTTGTCGCTTTATGATGGAAAATAAGCTTCCCATTCTAGCGTCCGTCGGGAGCAAATAAAAAATCTGCGCGCAGGAAGGCGCCGAAGATATCTCAATCCCAGCCTCCGGAGCTTTGGCGAAAGCCCCAACTCGCAGGAGAAATTGGGCCGTGCGACATCGATGTTAGACGAAGCGTTAAATTATTTCTTCTCCTCTATCGACAGACAAAAGAAGAAATTCGTCTCGTTATTAAAGCGACTGGGAGGCAAACAAGTTTAGCAGATTGCCTAAAAAAGCCATTTTCTCAATGTCCTATTTGAGTTCTCGAATTGTCAAAATTGTTGTTGATCCTGGTTAGTTACATGCGTGGGGCGATGCCGATAAGTTGGCGTATTTAATTTCTTAGATTATTTGCATAAATTTGCATATTTTAATTATACTCGCTAGCAAATTGCGCGCGCCGGAAAAAATGAGCGAATATGCCTGCGCCGGGCATCTCCATTAATCTTGGCGGCATTCCATAGCTGCTCCTGCCGGCTTTACAGCTAGGCATAGGTCTAGAATGTAAATGTAAATAGAAATAAAGAATATGTGAGAATAAATTGGTATTTTTTGAAAGCACTATGTTCAAAGCGAGTAATGCAAGTACACTTAATGAAAATGTGCTTTTTGTACATTGGAATTAATGGTATCGTATATTAATGTCCATTACATCCTATTAAAATAGTGTTAGTCTAGTTAATTGATATTTATCTTAAGCTCTTTTAATTAAGTTAAGTAATGCAGTTAGCTATTATACTGATTATGTATTTATGTAATTGCTAGCTTAGTTAATTTTTGCATTGATTGATGTACACGAATTGTTAGTGATGCACTGATGCAAATGTGTCGGGATGATAGGCTCTTCCAGATGCACATTCTCATACTACCCTACCAGTGAACGAAGTTTCAACTTGATTAAACGTTTTATGGCCTCAGTGCGAATATATTCCGCGTTTAATCAACTTGATCAATTTCGCACGTGCTGGGTTTAATCAAACTTTTATCGCTTCCTTTAAACATCGAAGAATGGGAAGATTTATTAGTTGGACATGATAATAACGAGTAGACAAATTGTTTTACATACTTTACTTGAATGTAGCCTACGTAGTAGTATTACTGGTGATATTGTTGTTATAAAATATATATACAGGGTGTTTGACAGGTGGCAAGCAACTTTTAGGCCGCGTCTCCATATGCTCCGCAAGGCGAACGCCGAACCGATGTACTAATATAACCTTACACTTCAGCGCAAGTCCTCGCGAACATGGTTATAGGCAAACTAGACGATCTCGTCATGCCTTTCATCTGCACCGACCGCAAAAATTCGAAAAATTGGAAAATAGTTGAAATGTTGAAATAAAGGCCATTTGGAATGATAAGACACGTATTTTTGTTAATATTTAGATAAATTAATATGCAAGCTCTATAGTAAACATGTTAAAAGCAAATGTATAATTAGATTATTCATATTTGAAACAAATATAAATTTTAACAATTAAACATAAAGACTTTTATGTTTTCTGACAAATTGCGAAGTGTGTTTATTTGTGTTTTAACTTTTTAAAAACATGCGTCTTTAAAATACAGTAGTCGGGAGGATCGCAGCAAATCTCACAATACTGGTGCTTTATAAATGGGGAAATAATATTCCATAAAACCAAATGTTGTTATCTGTTTCTCTTTTGTTTTCAAGTAATAGCGTTATTCCAAAATTTCCTGTCGTACCATAGGTTTTCGTTTTTGTCAAAGTGAAAGCTTGTATGATTCCAAGTGAGATATAGGCGTTAGCTATTTAATTGGCCTTTTTATTCTTGAGAACTGCCTCAGGTGAGCGTTACTGCATTGAACTACAAGAACAACTCTATAAGACCTGCAAGGTCTTACTCTAAGCATCACAATGTAATTATATTTTCAGCACGATGGAGCTCCTACACATTTGCTTCTCAGGTTACGCGACACGAAAAGATTGCAGGGCATTGGATTGGTCGCAGAGGGTTTTTTTTTTTTTTGGTTGGCTTCCACGATCTCCAGACCTCACACCATTACAGTATTGTTTATAGGGCTGGTTCAAAGATGAAGTATTCAAAGTTAAAGTCGACAGTCGGGCTACACTAATTCACCGCATTAGAAATTTTGCAAACGATAACAAACAAAGGCATGCAGCAATGAAGCACAATATATTAGGAGGCTAATGTTGGTATTTTTGAAAACCTATTATAGGAACGCTGTTAATTAAAATGTAATTAATGAATACGACAATTTTCAAATATTGCTATAACTTGCAAATAAATGAAAATCGGATAAAAACATTTGACATTTTAAAACGTTTTCATGTAGTTCACTTGGAATAAAATAAGTGTGTTTGTTCACCAAAATTGAATTGCAATTTTCGAGAACTTCTTGGTAACACTGAAAGCTCAGCAAGCGTCCGGATTGAGTAAAATTTCAATTATTCGTTAAGTACAGACCAATTAGCCCTTCAGTTTGAGAGAAATTGACGGAAATCTGCAATGTAAAATGCATATACCGTGTCGTTGCTCAGCAACACGTACTTTATTGATGGTGGTTACTTGTCTATTAGGCATTGTTTATTATAAACTTCAACAAAACCTTGCCAACTTGTGGCGGTTAATCAGATTGCTGTGTGAAAATCAATTAATAACGATAATAAGTGTCAATATCTTATCAAAAAACGTCTTATAATTTTTAGGATTAGAAAAAATTATATTATAGTATATTAAAGTATGAGTGGATTATGAGGGCTTTCAAACACGCACGA
>JAODVP010166544.1:5241-18320 GCA_025400035.1 Tetradonia laticeps
GGGAAATAAAATTGAGAAAGAGAGCGCAAAAAGACGAAGGACATGTGGAGGTATCTGCGTAATGGAAAGGCCAACAAATTAGCTCGACTGCCACGCCGGTGACCGCGACTCAAGCCCCGGTTCAATCCTCGTAGGTGCGACGGACAGATACTTCTCCGGTAGGAATCCGAAAAAGGTTTTGCGTAATGGAAGGCCTTGAGAGGATTGTGGGAACTAGGTGGCCAAGGGTAACTGATTAGGATTCATAGAAGTTGAATGTATAACGAATTGTATATACATCTAAGGGGAAATAAACAAATAATGAACTAATTACTCTTAGTTATTAACTTATTCACAAATTACTCTGCGTGTCCTAGAATTAGTCATAATATTTTTATCCCAATTGTTATATTCAACGTCATATCATTATTTTAGATTTGAAATCATCAAAGTCTATGTATATTTATACATAGACGAAATAGGCGAAATTATTATACTAATTGTGGAGGTACAATTAGCCCCTTTATATTAATTTTATCAATCTACCTATGTAATACGAAATTGAATTGATAGATTTCTGAATCTAATTTACAAATATCACAGTAATTACAGTATATTGATTAAAGATTAATTAATACATATATTAATGATGTCAAAGCCTCATTCTTGCTACCAAAATGGCCAACAAATCAATTCCGATTCATAATCGGTAATAGTACCCACACATAACGCTACTTTATATCAATAAGAAACGTAACATCCTTCCTGAGTTGAACTTCTTATTGAATTAAAATTCCAATTCCGTCCCTCTCGCATCGCCTATCATACCTACACGTGATAACTCGTAACTTTCGATTTTCGCGCATTATAAATACCGTTTGATTGTATCAAAAGAAATTAGTGTTCATTGTGCTCTCAAACCATCAACATCAAATCAACTGTGGTTAATTTAAACTTTTCAAGTTTTAAAAAATAGATTACAATGATTAAACTCGTACTCACCCTAAGTCTCTGCGCTTGCATAACCCTTGCAACACCATTACCATCGCCAACGCCATCTGCGAATGAAGAGGAAGGAACAGCACTCGAGCAAAACATTGCTCACTGGATCGAAAAGCAGGAATTCGAAGTGGAACTTCCATATGTTGGATCACGTGTGATGCTGAATGCTCGTAACATTATCGATGATGAAGTGGATATCAAATTGAAACTCTCATCTCAACCTGAAGGTATAAAACATTACTATTAATAAACAAGTTTATTGCAATTATGAGAAAATATTTTTACAGCTCGTAAATCGAAACTGAAGAAAATCTTTGCACCAATTCTAATCCTCGTTATCCTGAAAGCTATTACACTGATTCCTCTAGCGCTAGGATTGCTAGGTCTGAAAACCTGGAACGCTATTCAACTGTCTTTCGTCACCTTTGTGGTATCGATTGGTTTGGCCGTGTATGAAATGTGCAAGAAGATCGCAGCTGATCATGTGCATCCTATTGTCTCACATTCAGCTCCCTGGCCTGCTCGATCACTAAGAGACCAAGAAGATGTCAACAGTTTAGCTTACTCAGCTTATAGCAACTAAACTTTCTTAATTGCTGTTATTTATTATTACTTATGCGTTATTTCTGGCTTATGAAATAAATTATTTATTGAATTCATTTTAATATCGTTTTAACCAATAATATTCGCATAGAAATACCACAACACTAATTACAACCCCCACAGTGTAAATTAAAAGGCTGCCAATCATTCTATCAACGTTTAGAGGAGTAGCTGCGCTGTATGTTATACTGTCAATTGATTCGATATTAATCGGAAATGTCATATTCGTGTCCATTAGCAAGGACTTCATCGTCCAATAGTTGACAAAGCCCTGTTGGATGAAGCGCAGCATAAACATGTCAGCAGTGTGCAAATATGGCGAATTTTTTGTCAGCAAAGGCGTTGTGAACTGGGCTTGCCAGGTCTCGGTCATCAAACGGTGGGTTTGCAGGACGGAAGGCTTTTGGAAGCGATTTAGGCTGAATACTAGAGTGGAATATTAATCAGATATTATTTATGGTGTGTATAGTTTGTATAATGTACCTTTTTCAAATTTGGTTACAAAATACGCGTAGTTTCTTGTAGCTATGTGAAAATTAGTTAGGTTAGTTTCGTCATAGATTTTAATTTGTGGAGTGGCTACTTTCTGAAACATTTGCTATTGGTAATATTAATAATCAAATCCCGCTTTTTTAAAAAGATCTTACATCATGAACTTTTTGAGGTAGAGCAAAAGGATAATCTGATATAATATCTATCCCACTTGCAGTTAAGTCTTCCAGAGTGTTAATTGTTTTCTCGTATCTTCAAATTTAATATATTGATTAATATGGCTTTTCAGCTAACCTCACTTCTAGAACTTACAACGGAAATATAATATTGCTAGATAACTTAGTAGAATATATTGATGTAATCAACATGCAAGCAATTGCCATAACCACAAATCCCATGTAAAGATGGACGCTATCATAATGCCGATTGATTTTCACAGCAATAGGTTGATTAAGCATCATTCCAAATACATGCAATGTCTCTATAGGACACTTCTTCATTTGCTTACACATTTTAAAGAAAATCGATAAACAAATGCCGACAACAAGAATCAGTAACCATATTAAACTTGTTAGTACATGTGTGTAGGTAAACCAGCCTTTCACCAGGTTGGGTTTAGGGCCTAATGTACCAAACCTTGTTGTTACAGGTGGAGTTATAAATTCACAAAAAGCATAACGTTCCAGTTTTAAAACCATCATAGCTGAAAATACAATTTTAATTGTGAATATAATACACGATGATTTTTAATGAGAAATCAGAAAGATTTTCTTCATTTATTAAATGGGTCCAATAAGTTTAGAAAAAAAATTTCTCCTTTTACTTGTTGGTCTTTAATATATTAGAAAACTTACAAAAACCAATATCAAAAGTTCCATTATCAATTCCGAGCAACAAATCATCAGGACTAGTCCGAGCATGTTTCATAACAAAAGTAAGGTTATAATGCTCCGTATACATTTCTGTAAACTTCCACATTATGCCCATTTTATTAAAAGGATCTGTGTAGGGTACCATATAACCGGAAGCTACCCAGAAATGTGTACCATTTCCTATTTTATCAGGATACAATTGCAGATTCGTTTCTTTATGCCAAATATTACATGTCGTATTAAAACTCCATTTATCAACAATACAAGGACTGTAATTTAACTGTGGTTGATAGTAAAACTCCACACATAAATTATTCACATCCTTAAAATTAATGAATAACACAACAATGTTAGGAATCCTTCGAACATGTCGACTTTTAAATATATTATATATCTCTTCTTGTTTGTGCGTAACAATGAAATATTTTCGATTGTTATAATGTGTTTTATGCTGGTGAAGTATTAATTCAAGATAATTAAAAGTATCAATAAGTTTTGAGTGATAAATGAGGAAGTTTTCACATTTATCGTTTGGATTTATATTTTTAATGTACGATGAAGCATTAAATAAGTAAACTGAAAAATTAATTTTACTTGCGACTTTTAATGCAATTAAAGACCGAGCAAAATCTTCTTCTACTTTAAGATTTTGTTCAGAATTATTCGATATATTACTTGTTTGCAAATTGTATAAGGTCGGAAACTTTTCATTTGAGATTATCACCAAACATTGATTAAAGTTTTCTTGAAATATTGTAGAAAACAAAATCATGAGTGCCGGTGACATGTTGATTCGCAGACTACAAGTGGGTAAACAAATATTCTTCAAGTACCAATTAGTTATTAAGCAATTAGGTAATTAATTCAGTTCGATATTTATCTGTATTACATACTAGTGATATTGATTTTTACCTTTACCTCTAATAAATTTCACTAATGGATATTAAAAATACTTAATATAAAATTTGTTAATGACACTTTTGTCGTTTTCTTCCTAAATTTAAAGAAATTTGCCGTCATAATTTATTGAAATTGAATAGAGAGGGCACTGCAAACCGTCGTACATTTTTATAAGCCTAGAAATATATCGGAAAATGAAGCAAACAGCCACACTGTAAAATTTTAACATTAAACTAATTAATAACACAAATTAGGAAAAGTAATCCGCTACATTTCCATAAATATTTTAATATGCAACTTGTGTGATTTCAATTTGTACTTTGAATATTAACGACGCGTCGGAATGTGAACTCTCCGTTTTTGCTCGACGCTTATAACTATTCAGTTCACCAGGTTTTCTTTTCCGTGCGATTTATTTACCTTTGACGAAATTGGAAATTCAGATTCTTCAAGCTAACCTAGTGTTGGTAGGTAATTGTGTTGGAAGTCTATAGTGAATATCAATTCGTAACTCGTAACCCAGAAAGAAAAAATGTGGATTTGGTTAAAAACGAAAATATCAGTTTCACTCGTGGTTTCAATAAACAGATATTTTAAAGAACATCTATATATACTGATTTCCTAAATAAACAAAAATAAACAACGCGTATACCGTATGGATTTGTAATAAAATATCTATCCTAAAGTTTAACTAACATAACCTATGCCAACGTAAAGTATCTTATTACTAATTAGAACCGGACGTAAAGAAACGGAACTTTTGCGATTAAAGTAGACGCACCATAATTTCAACGTTTTCAAATTGGGTGCTAATTGTTAAACAAAGCACAGCATACCCATCGTGATTCTATTCCATCGCCACCGAACCTGACTTAAACAATATGCTCGTCCTTACATTGCATTCGTTACTTCTTCACGCCGCGATATAAAACCGCACCCAGGTCGGAGGACGATCATTATTCGCTCGATCGCACCGATTGATAGTTGGCAACTATCTTAATTTATTACTAACTTAGTTAAGTAACTAAACTGAAGGTAATGTGGCGTCTGTCTACATTGTTGGTGCTTGGCGCCACTGTCGTTGTTCTTGGACAAAGCTCCCCTAGAAGCGCCAATGAATTAGTTGACAATGTTTTACAAAACTGTGTAGATTCCGACTGCACCAAATATAATGTGCTCAAGTATTTGGATCATATTTTACATTTGGAGACTGATGCTAGAAGCATCAAGGTAAGTTGCAGTTGTATTAGCTATTGTATAGATTAGAGGTTATGTTAGACACTTTGTAGAACATTGACAACGCTATTTTCAAACGTGTGGCTAGAATTATTAAGACCCATGAGTTCCGGGTGCAGTTACCTACCTACTTTGAAGGATCCCAGGTTGTCTACAATGTTAAGGATGGACTTGAAATCACAGAACCTACCACTGAAGGTCAGTCTTCTATATAAATCATACTTGAAATTATTGTGGTTTGTATTTCTTTACAGGTCGAGGTCTTTTCCTGAAGAAGAAACTCCTCTTCCCGATCCTACTCCTACTCAAATTGAAGATGCAAGCCCTCATGCCTATATTTGTGGGATTACTCTACATGAAGACTATGAAAGCTTTGATTCTAAGTAAATTGGCGATTGTACTAGTGATCGGTTTCATCGCTTATCAACTCATTGGCAAAGCCGGTATGAAAATGCCACTTCCAATGACAATGACCCCTCTACCTCCTTTGGAACCACCGATGTCTATGTACGGTCCTCCGTCTACTACCAGCTCATATGAACCAGGTTGGGAACCAGCAAGTGGTGGACCGTACGCTCGTATTTGGAGCAATTCAGCTTCCTCCGGCTCGTCTTCGAGTGCAGCTTCGGATTCAGCTCAGAATTTGGCGTATTCCTCTTATTATCCTGGGAGTTCGTCGAGTGTAACCACCAGTCCATAAACCACACACCGGAATGTACGAAAGATGTAACTTATTGTGTATTTATTTGTTTGTTATTGATTAAACTGATTTATTCAAAGAAATGTTGAAATGGTTGATATTTATGAAGAATATACGTCTCTAACGCCACCTAACGACGATTACCAGAATCGTATGAAGAAGTATAGGAATTGAGAGTAAATACACTCAACAACTTCCGTTTTGCTACTGTTTGCTAGGAGTACATACTTACTTTATATTTATCACTATTTATAAAGTCTAAACTAATTGTTGACTATGTTGACTACGTTTACTTACCAGTCAAAGTCTCAGTTATCAACTGGAATAACTCCAACTCATCGGCATTCTCCGTAGCTATTGATTCACGTTATCGATCTCGCCGGTAAGCACGTTTACATAAGCAGCTGATCACTGGCATGTTTCCGCCTCCGTGTACATTGTCCGGCGTGCGTGTACTGCTGATAACGACCGGAGCACGGAGTCATGCATCGCGCACATTATCCGGCTTCGTCTCCCACTTGGGACATGCGCGTGGTATAAATAGAGCGATATTGCGTGGCGAAAACTCCGCGCGCTCCGCACTTCAATTCCAACTACTGCCGCGATTTCAGAGGTTCGGATCGTTCCGTGACGCGCAACCCGCGCAGCACTTCACAACAATAACAAAAGAAACACGTTGTGGACTACCACTAGTAAGTTATGCAACATATATTCACTTACACATCCCGTAAGGCGTTTGCTAATAATGTCATAAAATATGTATAAGTTTCTTAAAATTTTTGTAATTTTAGCCCACAATGTACTTCAACGTCATACAGGAAAACGACATAAGGTCGAATTCTTATGACGGAATCATCTATATTACTACTCCGGACGTGCCTGCAGACAGTACGTGCTTGTGTGCGAAAACACTGTTGACGGCAGCCAAATATGACGCTGGTGTCACTAAGGGTTGCGGAGTGCTTCCCCTAGGTGATCTCCCAGCTGGTCGTTTGGTCTACTCGTCCACGGGGAAGATTGATCCGGACTATCATGACGTGAGGCAATTCCGCGACGCTGCTGTCAAAGCTGTCAAACGCGCGTTTGATGCGGGAATTAAGAAACCTTTGGTTTTCTTACAAGAATATGCAGAATTTCCTGACGCTGACTTGGTTACACTTCTTGGGGTTTTTGAAGCGTTACATGTTGTAAGTATCCTAACTTCTGAGTTAAATATAATATACAGAACATATAGTACAGTAGTTATGAAGAGGCGGCCGTTTCGTTTGAATTTGCAACCACAATTGCAGTCATGCAATTTCAATTAGCATTTAAGTTATATTACATACCTAGTTAGTGTGACTAACGATATTGTTCTCAGCTGTCATACTTTACTCATGCTTAGACGTTATTGTCAAGGTTATTTTCAATGAAACGCGGAAATATTTAACTCTACTCGTGATATAACTGATCCTAACCTAACAAGCTAGCAAAACAATTTTCTTTATTTGTTCACTTATTTTTCTTTTTCAGCTTTCCCTTTATCTAAACTTTCTTCATTTGTTTGCGTTAGAAGCACCGATATTTACATTGTTTACTTACTTTTTTCATTCCTTTCATAATTTGTCTTTCTGTAAATCCCCAATCATGTAGAAATCACTTCAATTCCACAAAAACATGTTCTAACACGCTTGAGTGTTACAAAATACGATATCAAACAAAAAATTGTGAATACACGTCATATTTAGATAAAGTAAATTAAATTGCGTTCAATGAAACACGAGAATATTTAACTCTACTCCTCAACCTAACCTAAACTAGCAAAATTAATAATCTAACAATTAATTATATAATTGGAATTCCGCAGTATAAGCATTTAAAACCTTCAATTTAACAGGAGAATGCTATAAATATAGAAATCTCGAGAGTGTAAATCCCAATCATTTACAAATGGCAATTAACACAGATTAATCCACTCCAAACACTCCAATTCCGCAAAAATCACATTCTAACAGACATGAGTACCACAAAACATGATATTAAACAAATACTGTGTTTTAACGTCTGTTTGCATACAGAAAATTAAATTGTATTTAATGAAACACGAAAATATTTAACTCTATTCTTAAAAATATAACAGTCAGTTTTGAAGTTATAAGCTAACCTGAAACTAGCAAAATTATTAATGTAATATTATTGATTTCTCAGTGTTATAAGCACTTAATGCCTTATATTTAATAGAGTAACCTAATATATATCGAAATCATGAGTACGTAATTCCCCAATCATCTACAAATGTCAATTAACTGCGATTTATCTATTCTAATCACATCAATTTCGCAAAAATCACGTTCTAACACGCTTGAGTGGCAGAAAACACGATAACAAACAAATAATGTCATATATCGTACAATAAACCACATGCATATAGTTAGATTTAGATAAAGTCCAAATTAAACAAACACTGAACTTTGCTCGCATTAAAACTAACATTAAGTTAGTCTTTTGTTAATTTTACTCTGTTAAGATAAGCTGTTTGTTTCATCATTTATGTACTAGGATTAAACATTAAACTGTAAATAGTTAATATTGTTAAATATTCTGATATTTACATGATTTTAGACTATACAAGTTCGTGAGTTAAAACCTTCCAACTTACCAACAATCGAAGTCCTTGGAGTAGCCCACAGAAACCCTGCAAAACTTGATAAGCTAATTACCTTGGCCAAAACTCTTGAAGCAGGAAGAATAGTCGCGAGAGATATTGGTGATGGAGACCCGGAAAGAATGGCGCCTCCTATGGTACGCAAATACGTCGAGCAACAATTCAAAGAGACCTGTATCACAGTGACTGTCATTGATGACCCCGCGCAAATCAAACGGGAGTATCCTCTCTTTGAAGCAGTGGATCGCGCTGCAGGAAAAGTGCCACGTCATAAGGGATGCATCATGTTTCTTGAGTACAATCCTGGGACTAGTGTGAAGGAGACTCTTATGTTTGTAGGCAAAGGTGTTACTTACGACACTGGTGGTGCTGATATCAAAGGTATATTTATTTGTGTATTAGGGAAAATCATATGTAAAGCTCGGAGTTTGTGTTTTCAGCTGGTGGTGTGATGGCCGGTATGTCTAGAGACAAATGCGGAGCTGCTGCAGTTGTTGGCTTCATGAAAATCGTCTCGCAATTGCAACCTAAACACGTACGGGTCTGCTCGGCTATTAGCTTGGTTCGTAACAGTGTCGGATCGGAGTGCTATGTATCAGACGAGTTGATAAAAGCTCGTTCTGGGGAGTTGGTGAGGATTGGTAACACAGATGCAGAAGGCCGCATGATAATGGCGGACGTGCTATGTCGAGTAAGTGGTGTATTGTTGGTTGCATACGATGAAACATTGTTTTGTGATTTATTTTCATGATTTTTTAAATTAGATGAAGGAATTAGCTGTTGATATGACCAATCCGCATCTGTTTACAATTGCTACACTCACTGGACATGCTTGTATTGCAATGGGAGGTGGATATTCAATTGGTAAGTTTAGTTTTATGAAATTAGCACATTTAAATATTAATCATGTGTTACTGTATTACTATAATAGTTTAGAATTTTGCTTTCTTTTAAAATAAAGTTGTTTTATTCGACTTAATTTCAATTTATGTCTGGTTATCTCGTTTTACATCTGAAAAAGTATGCTGGATAATAGTGGAACGGTAAAATGCTGCACCGTAATGTCAGCTAGTGCCTACATATGTACAGTAAATCGATAATTAATCGTAAAAAATCAAATTCGTGCAGTTGTGAAGCGGCGCTGCAAGGCACAGTTCACCGCTGATTACTCACCGACTTTTTCGTTCTTTCACTCAAGCATTTCTTCCATAGTCAGCAACTAAGTGGACTAACTGTAACTGCAACGCCTGAAATAAAGCGCCCGCGCGCCCGCAAATCCGATCGCAGCGGTAATCTCTTCTTTCACCGCGGCAGGACCGCTACGTGTCCTCGTTTTAGAAAACTACCGCAAGAAGAGACAGCAAACGCGAACTGACCCGGATGTTAACAACGCGCGAAATCCCGTAAAGCATGATTGTCCAATAAAAAAGAAAACCAGTGAAAACAATCATCAATTACATACACATCAGTCTCACATACTATGTCTATCAAATATCAATTTAATATGTCAATTAGCTGTCGATAATGGACCAGCCCGCAAAGCAAATATTGGCGGCCGGCTCCAACGCTCTGGCGACACTCTGGGCGACCCATTCGAGATCTCCACCATGCGTCGGGAAGACTTAGCTTTCCATAGAGGACGTGCCCCTGGCGACGATATTATGCAGAGTAATGAGCTCCCATCTTCGCGCACACCTCGCGGACATCAAACTCCAGCGGCTTTCTTGCTATTGGCGTCTGGTTTGGATAAATATGGTTCAGCCAGTCCGATTCCAATCAAATACAGCCATCTGGACATTGCCGCCTCCGCTGGGCATTTCCCCGAGCCGTCCACAGCTGCGCCAGTGTTAGCATTAGCCAAGGCATTCTTACTTTAACCTATAAACTTAACCAAAGTACAAACATTACTTAATTTTGTAATATGGGATTTTGCAATGCATGTGTTCGTATACGGACAATACAACTGAATTTCTAAACATATTTTTATATATGTATTTATTGGAATTCTCAGGTTTTATTTATAGGTTATAGACGCGATGCGCGATAAACGCGGCTGCACCTTTTTCGTTTTATTTTCGTAGCTCACAGAAAACGTCGGTGATAAATATCACAGGCGCAGGTCCATCTGCCATTTTTTCTACCTTCGATTTCAGGAGGCAACGGTACCAGCGCCTTTTTTTGTGCGTGATATCCGCAACGAAATCGAATCGAATTATTCTACTCCGCTATATCTGCGCTTCTTTCGTCTATTTTTTGTACGACCGCACTATTTCCTAATTCTATTTCTTTTAATTTTAATGATGATTGAGTAGACTGATTCTCTAATCTACGAGCAGATCCTCCGCTCGTTTGTCTTAATTGCCATCTTTTCTATATTCTTTACTTGCAAATCCAAGTCCTCTCAGGTAAAGAATCGAATGTGGTGTTGTGTAGGAAACAAGATACAAGAGAAAAAGTAAAAGCCTGTAAAAGGTAAAAGTAAAAGAGTTTGCTACCCTCAACCCCAAGCCGATTTTTTGTGTACTTTTTTCTTTTATGTTTTTATTTCCTTGCCGCGTGCGTTGCGTATTTTTTGTACGGACCCATCATCAATGACTAGTCATTGTCAAGTGAAAGGAGAAGTCGGAGAAAGGGTGAAAAAGGTTTAAAACCTTTAAAAAGATTAAAGGCGCACATGGTGTTGTAAAATGTATTCGGCGACTGTAGGCAAGGGTTAATGGTTATAAAATTGCACAACTTGGCTTGTAATTCAATAAATAAAAGTTATTCTCGTAATTTTGTCGTAAATCGAGAGGTTTTTGTCGGTTTTTTATAAGTTGTTCATGTATTCATCACTTTGAAAAATATCGATAGGAATCAGATATTTTTTAGATAATTTTTTCTAAGTTTTTCAGTTAGCGATATAAAAATATCAAATTCAAAGTCATCCGGCAATTATTGAAAACAATAATATTGATTATGTAACTTAGGTTAAGTCACTTTACTTAAGTTAAGCCACTTTACTAAACAGCAGAAAAACTCGCTTTAGTTAACATAAGTCACTCTAAATTTCTTATAATTACTTAAGTAATTTATCTTAAGTCACTTTACTTAAGTTAAATCCCTTTACCAAAGAAGCTTTCTTTAATTAAATTAAGTTACTCTAAACAAAAAACAATAATATTAATTACGTAACTTTTTTTTACCTAAGAAATAAAAGAAAAATGTCAAGTTGCACGTCTATGAAACTTGCACTATTTCTTGAAATTAAATTATTATTGCTATACGATAACAATTATTTTTGCTGCTATCAAGTTCAACCGTTGACTAACTTGGCCCATCATCAATTTATTGTATGTGCCAAGGAAATTGAAACCTTCGAAATGTTTTTATTGTGATAAGTCGGTATATCTACTTTGGCAAAAAGTGTCATGGCAATAATTTAAAAAAGAAATAAAAATTCCATTGCTACAGCTCAGTAACTTAGTTACTAAAACCATATAATAAACTCCGTAACAGTAGGCAGTTATACACAATGTAAAACTGTAGTTTCCAGGCCACGTTTTCCGCGAAAAATAAACGCGAGCAAAACCCAAACCATTTTGCAAGCAATTCTAACGTTTTGGCAATAATAAACACTTTATGCCTCGGTTTATGACGCTAATTTGCACGCTTTTGGCGACATATTTCGCATAATAATCAGTCATGTTTAGCATTATACACGTTGTTAAACTAGTCGTATAGATCCCAAGCTTACTTATTTATTTAGTCAATTTAACTATTGGTTTAAGCCTTAGCAAACCAAAGCCATTGACCGAAATATATACAAATGAAGAAAAGAAGAAGAATTATTAGCAAATATTGTTAATAACGACTATAATTCGATTAGATAAAATATTAGCAGTAAAAAAAAGTAACGGTTCAATTAAATCATGCGAAAAAGTGAATTATCAAGGCTTCTAGTTGACTTTGAATTGCACGCAGAAGTAACGGTCCACGATTACGATTCATATCGCAATTTTTTGTGTCTAAACACCGCACTTAGTCCTGTTATAATAATAGCATAGGTATTAATCTTAATATGCGAATATTATTGCATATTATCACTTGCTGATCAACTGCGATTGCACACGTCTCAATCAAATCAAATGAAACTAAACCAAAGCAAAGCAAATGAAGCGATAAATTTTTATTGCATAAAACAAACAAGAATGTATGTGTCCTCATGAGGACATGAGAGGCAAGTCATTGCTAGATGACTATGATTAGTTTGACGTGAATATATACAGGGCTGGCTTTACAAAATTAATTAATACATTTATTTTTAATCTCAATATTTATCTCGAAATGCCGTTGCCGAACAACATTACAAGGAAAAATTTAAGTCCAACTCTGGATTCTATCAATCCAAGTAGGTACTTGATACATACTGCGTTATAGTTTTTCTATAATTCTTTTGCAGTTTGCAGCGTAAATTCATTCGGATTTCAATGCCATGCATACATGCATTCAACGACCTTGCGTTTAATCAACTTGTAGATATGTATAATACATAATACTGGACGATTCGATTCGAGCAATTCAAGCAAGCAAATGCAGTACCTAATGAAATCATTAAATTTCAATTTATGTGTGGTATATTTCAGCAACCAAGTGAACTCATTTATTTATA